>CM040436.1:30447793-30757823 GCA_022702705.1 Papilionanthe hookeriana x Papilionanthe teres | reverse complement strand
ACTTCTCTTTTATAGGCTAACGAATATAACAGCTATACTTCATTTTTAACATTAAAAGCACACAATTAATATGATATAACTAACACATAAACTTCAAATTTCAAATATTAAAAAATAAAATTTGAAATTTCACATAGTAACCACATCAACTATATACATTACAAATCTCACACCGAAATAACAAATTTACATAAAACGGAAAGTTAAAAACCCCAAATCTCATGAGGGGAGACTCGAGAGACAAAAAATTATGTAAAGCTCGGAGGGGAATTTACTTTGCTGGAGAAGTGATTTGGCCTTGGAAATTTGTTGGATTTGTTCGAAGTTGTCGGATATTGCCAGTTTCATTGTCCCTTATAAGACCAAAATGGAGTTAGGGAGAAAATAATGTTCAGTCTTGTGGTAAAGACATATTACGGTATTTGAGTCCTATTTTTAATCGGCCGTGACCGACATTTTTAAGTTAATTAACTTAATAATGTTTGCTAGCCATGTGTCACGGACATTTAGTCCCACATCGGCTAGGTGTAGGGCCGAAAAGCAGTACATAAAGATCCTGGGCTGCCCACCTCCTGAAGAGCTCTTTTGGGAGCGTGACAAGTGGTATCAGAGCGGGGTACTGTCTGCCGGGTGTGGGGACTCTCCACGGTGTAGGGCCCTCGGTGGAGCCGATCCGTGACGAGGGCGTCACGTGATTGGGTGGAGGAGAATGTCGCGGACATTTAGTCCCACATCGGTGAGGTGTAGGGCCGAAAAGCAGTACATAAAGATCCTGGGCTGCCCACCTCCTGAAGAGCTCTTTTGGGAGCGTGACACATGGCTGACTAAAATCGAACGCTAAATCTGAAATATTTCTTTGTGTCCAATTCTAAAATGTTTGGCAACACTGGACGATGAACTGACGGAAATCCACTGCAAAGTTGCGCCAACTCAAAATCTGATGCAAATTCATAAGTTTCATGTAGTGAATAAGGACATAGAATGTGTGCAACTGACTTCATTTATTTGGTTTTGATATATCAAGAAGAAATTTTTTGTTGGACCATGCTTTGAAAATTCCTTGAGACACCTTACTTCTTGGTTGTCGCTTCCATTGCTATCATTTGCTGTATCATTCTCCTTTACTAAATATACACTCGTTGATCTTTTTCTCATCACCAAGACTTGCAAATTTGAGGCCAATTTATGTTTGCCCTGGTGAATGTAATTTTTTGAGCTGATAAAGTCTTTTTTGCATTCATTACGTTTGATTTCGTTATAGTTGGCAAGATATCTTTCCCTTTTTTGATTTTATGAAGGTCTGCTCCTTCGTTATTCTTCTCAATTGTTTAGTCTATTAGACGGCAAATCTCAATTGTTTGTAATCATTTTGCCCACTGAATCATATTTTTCTTTCATTAAAAAAGCTCAAATTTATAAAAAATATATATATATATGTAATTTCTTCACAAAGATGATGAGTGTGTGTATCTTCACGTGTAAATTAATAATTTTGTTGGATGCATGGAAATTGGTGTATAAAGTAAACTGGAGCAAGGATATGACAAGGCTGGGTTCAGTCTCTCCCAAAGCATAAGAAGACAATGCAATGTTGGAGATGGCTTTTAGCTTTTGGCTGATCCGAGGCGTTGAGACGACTGATAGATCTCTATCTGAGGTACATTGGTCGTGCATGTGAATATATTCTTTATGCGAGGCGACTGTTATGGAGTAAAAAGCAGTGAGGTTATGGGTGACTAAAGAGCTGTATGATTGCAGGTGCCAGTTACTTTACTAGAATTTTATTTATCTTGGTTTCATTTAAATTCTGTCATCTTTTCTTTTTTATTGAAGTGAAAAATCAATTCTTAAAATTGTTGTCAAATTTTGGAGAAAATTTTATTTCTGATTGGCGGTGTGGATTGCACCATCTCACATGTTCAGAGGCATAATGTGATCCACGCTGTCGTTAGCGCGTCCGTCATCCGAACATAATATTTTCTCTCAAATTTAAGAAGTTGAGATTAGGCAAGTCAACTCGAACAAATAAATTATTTTTAAGGTTACTCAAAAATTAATCTAAACATCATAATTATTATCAAATATTTTAATATACACTCAAAATGATGACAAAAATACATCATATCTCATATCAACATTCATTTTATCAGCCCAATTCTACCCATTTAATCAGTGTAATCAGTAAATTCTATCCAAAATAATGAATTTATAAAGTCTTTATCTAAAAGTCTAATAATACTAAAAGTCAAATTGCTATAAATTGTAGTTGTCACTCGATAAAAAAAACAAACAACACTAATCAGTTTTATCGCTAATCACTTGCCACTTCTTCGCAAGTTAAAACTACTATGAAATTTAGAGCTTTTCCTCGTCTCTGTATAAGTTCACTTGGAAGCTAAAGAAACTACAATGAGTAATGATATCCACCTAAACAAACTCAACATGTTTTGTATGACTTATTAAAAAATCATTTTTGGTGTTTTTAAATGAATGTAAACTTTATACATAAACAAATGCAACCAAAGAAGGCAATCATTTTTGCTAATTATAATAATCAAATGAAAGCGATTCCGGTAGTAGAATTCATGGAAACCTATTGGAGCTAGCTAATTTAGGGTTGTTCACTATGATGTGATCATTGATATTCTAATGAAAACTTTTCACTCAAAGTTCAAGAATTGATGGCTTTCATAGAGTATATTTTATGATACTAAGAATTAGACATATATTTTATAGTCTTCATCATCTTATCAATCTTTTCTTCTAAATATTAGATGAATCCACCGCTATCTCAAAGCTATTGGATGGTCCATAAAGCATTTCTAAACTTATGGCACGTGCAGTTAGGTTAATATACTTATGATAATATATTGCAGCAGTATTTATGGCTCTTAAATGATCCATATAACAAGAGTTTACACCGTTGCTAACTGTGATTTAAGGTCCATTTAGGATGGTTGCACTTTTTGTAAAGGTAGTTATAAAGTTGCAATAAAGAAAATAACATCTTAAAAGACTGTGTTGTGAATTATAAATATTTAAAAGAAACAAGTCAAATCATAACTTTCATTCAAGCTTTAAAAGATCTAGTTATGAAAAATAACTTCTCATAACAACAATGTTTAAAAAGAAACGAGAAAGCAATTCTCCAAATGAATTGTTGTGGTAGTCTGAAACGCAAAGAAGATATAAAATTATCTCAAAAACAGCCTAATTAGTGGGTCGTTTACACTGCCACTTAAAAGGTATGTGGACTTATATCGATTTATGGACTCACTTCTTCTCATAAAAGTAAAATTTTCTTCTTTCTAAGAAAATGATACTAGTTCAAAATATTATACCTCAAAAGAGTGGTAAGAACGCATATGTATATATGCATGTAAGTATTTGTATGTATATCTTCTCTCTCTCTCTCTCTCTCTCTCTCTCTCTCTCTCTCTCTCTCTCTCTCTCTGTGTGTGTGTGTTTTGGATAAATATCGATTTCTCATGCGCTCACCCCACTGTGGACAAGGAATGCGACATATATATGTGTGTGTGTGTGTGTGTGTGTGTGTGTGTATATATCTATATATATACATGTATATATATATATATATATATATATATATATATATATATATATATATATATATATATATATATATATATATATATATACATGTATATATATATATTTATATATGTATGTATGTGTGTGTGTGTGTATATATATATATATGTGTGTGTGTATATGTACATGTATATATATGTGTACATATATATATATATATATATATATATATATATATATATATATATATATATATATATATACATATATATATATATATATATATATATATATATATATATATATATATATGTATGTATGTGTGTGTGTGTGTGTGTGTGTGTGTGTGTGTGTGTGTATATATGTGTGTGTGTATATGTACATGTATATATATGTGTACATATATATATATATATATATATATATATATATATATATATATATATATATACATACATATATATGTATGCATGTATGTGTGTGTGTCTATATACATATTTATGTATGTATATGTATGTTTGTATGCATGTATTGATATGTATGTAGTGATATGTATGTGTCTATATATATATACATACATACCATCATGCATACATATATATATATATATATATATATATATATATATATATATACATACACACCAAAGTTTGACCTAGACATATATATGTATATTTTCTAGCAGTATTCTACAGTCTTTCTAAGGGATCAGAACATTTCTACGGAATGTCATGGAGATTGACAAGCTTCAACTTCATGGATTTCAATCTTCTTTTGACCTAGACATAAGCATAATGAGAACTTTCTACCTGGTTGACAACCATCACGTATGAAAAGATTTAGGAAAATCACAATCCACAACAATCACCAAATCAAAAAGGCAAGAGCCTCACTCTCGAAGAACATTCAAGAATTTCTCTACTTTTTATGTTTTTTGTTGTCTGAAATCTATTCTACTTTTGTTAGAATTTTAGGATTTAAACCTCTTTTGCAATCACGTTAAGCTAGGTTCACTAGATAAATAAATTAGAGATATTTCTGTAGAAATAATTGTTAAACCTTTCCTAATAGGATCGATACGTGGATTCTTAAAACGCATATACTTAACAAGTATAGATGTGTTGTATGGCCTACTTACTTTACAATATGATTTGGCGCGTCAATAGTTCTGACTTTTATTTGTTGTATAGATTTCTATCTTCATTTTCAGTATTTATAGATTGTGCATTACATTTTTTCCATAATTTCACCCAATCTTTTTACTTATATTTTTAGTTATAGTAGTTTGTAGATTATAATTTACAGTTTCTTATTTTATTTATTACTTAAACCTCTATTTTTCAGTACCACTAATTGGTATATTACACTTAATATTTGGATCATACATTTTTTTGAAGTTATGTTCTCTAATTAACTTTCCTTTTCTTTCCACACATGGCTTCTAGAGGTGGGGATGATCTCACTCCACATGCGGGACACAATCGGAGCCAGTACCAAAGGATGTCCCCCTTCAAATGATGATGTGGTACTGCTGTGCAGATGAGCACTTCTTTGTCACTCCATATCACTTTGTTGCTATCAATTTGTCTTCATAAGCCTTCACCTTGACGCTATAACTTCACCAGACACATTGACTTACACCCCATCTCCTCCCACCATACCATCACTACCACCACCACCTACAATTGTAAGTTAGTCTACTTTGGTGTGTGTGTGTGTGTGTGTGTGTGTGTGTGTGTGTGTGTGTGTGTGTGTGTGTGTGTGTGTGTGTGTGTGTGTATATATATTCATTTTTTTTTCAAAGGAAACTGATATTTGGCATAGGCCCAAATATCGGTTTCCCATACGCTCGGCCTCATGATGAGAGCCCGCATCATGTGCCTAAACAGACCGAATCCCCTCGCGCCACGGGTGGGATTCGAACACCTGACCTTCAAGGTCTTACGAAGCTCCGCCCCACCATGCCAAGTACGCAGCATTATATATATATATATATATATATATATATATATATATATATATATATATATATATATATATATACACACACACACACACACACACACACACACACACACACACACACACACACACACACACACACACCAAAATATCGATTTCTCATCTACATTCTAGTCCCATGATGAGAATTATAGAGCTCCCGCATCATGGTGGGATCCAACTCCTGACTTGAGGGGATTACAGTGACCCCGCCACCAACAGACTAACATATGCAGCACTATAAAAATATAAAATAAGAATGATCTTAAACGTACTTAATTAGCACAACATTAGACTGATTTTTTTTTCCATAGTCATGGCTTCAAGGCGACCGCATCTTAGCTTCATAAATGACAGAATATAAATGACAATTTATTACGTCAAAAATGGAAGTAAAAAATTTCACAGGGCTTAGACTAGATGAAATAATCCACTTAAAATATTCTCTCTTTCTCCTTGACAAAAGAAGATGGAATTATAAATTGATATGCCCAAACCTTAATCTCTTATATTTTTAGTAGAGTTTGAAATTACAGAAAATGATGATGGCAATTAGGGCTGTGAAAACGGCTCGTTGTCGCAAGCAGCTTGTGTTCGGCTCGTTAAGAAGCTCGTGTTCGGCTTGTTAAGAAGTTCGTGTTTGGCTCGTTCGCTAAGTTAACGAGCTGAACACGAACTAAGATTTGTTCGTTCGTGTTCAACTCGTTTTGGTTTGAAATATTACTCATCAACTTTATATATATATATATATATATATATATATATATATATATATATATATATATATATATATATATTCTAATGAGTAGTATTTTTAAAAATTTTAATTGACTACAAGGCTGCAATGATTTATAATCAATTAAAGTTATTAATTGAGAAAATAGAATAAAAATTATTAAATTAGATTTAAATGATGATAGCTAAATAGTAGGTGTTGTTGATGGACGCTGATGTTGAATGTCACAGAGCTCTATAATTTTTAATCTTAAAGCTCTCTCTAATATTCCTCCCCTTCTTAGGTTGAGCATGGAGCTTTTATTATAAATTTTTGAGATGATGCACCAGTAAATTTAGTCGAAAGCTCAAAACACTCAATCAGATTATTTTTATTTATATAATTGATCATAGAGAATACCTTTAGCATTTAAATGTTTTAATAATCTAAAAATTGAATGTTCTAATTAGACTCGTTCGATTTCTCTCTTCATGCCGCTAGTTTTGACTATAAACATACTGAATTTGGAGATCATTTCAAATCAATTTCATTTAATTTATAAACATTATACTAGGATATTGAAACTGTGGCAAACATTCAAAATTTAAATCATTATTTTGATTTATTTATCTCCTTATATATTATATATAATAAAAAATAAAAATATTTGCGAAACTTTTCCTAATTTTTGAACTATTTATATAAAATATGAAGATGTGTGTTACTGTTATAACAGTCAGAAAAAAAATTAACTTTATTTGTGATAATTTTAAAATAAATTTGAAGGCCCCCACAATAATCTATTTTTGGAAAATTTACGTACCACGTGATTTATTTTGTATTTACAAATATAACAACTAAATTTTCATATCTATTTTTATAATACTTAATTTTGTTTTATTCTTTTTTTTTAGAGGAATGGTTGATGGAGGGAACCGCGGACCACCCCTAAGCGCTAACCTTCATCAAGTCTGGGAGGGCCGATGTGGTGTGCAAGAAATTCGCGTACCGCCAGGCTTGAGGCGACACCGTGTCACCAAAGATTTGAACTCGTAACCTGAGGGGACTTACGACCGATTCGGTTGCTCTACATTATATATCCGAATGTATGATAGTGTGGAACGCATCATGATGCCATCCTAACATATGGATGGTGGACGTAACTTAACTAAATCTTATTGCTTCACTCCCTCAAATAAACATGCAGCTAAAATTCTATGTTTTAGAAATTTAAATTATCAAACGTTATATAGGCTAAAATGTTCATATTTTCTTTTCAATACATAAGTGATGTATCGCAGGCAAATTCATATTTCACTTTTCCTGTGCACTCGGTTATATTTGATGTTTCCTCTGATTTTATTAAGTCCATATTTTATATAGAATAAGTTATGTATATAAGTACTTAAATTTCTAAATAAGAACAATATCAGGTTAATGAACTTAATAACGAATATAACTTGATTCTATTTAATTGATGTAGTCAATTCGAATACATTGTGATTCAAAGGTATGTATGGTCTTAGGATAATTAAAATGCAATGTATAATGATGAATAAATGACAGAAGATAATCACCTTCGAAATTTTATTTATAAGATGGTTCGTCTTGTTAATTTTAAGAAATCTTTGGGAATTAATTTAAGAAATATCTTTGATAGATGCAATATTTCAATCTCGTCTTATTGCAAACCTGTTACTAGTTAGCTTTGTTGGAAAAAACCATTGTGTGGCATTTTAAAAATAAATATTGATAGTAGTTGGAGCAATTTATTTGCTCGTATTGGTGGGGTGTGCTGTAATTTAGCAGGAATTTTTGTGCTATATGTGAAGTAATTTCTTATTACTTGTGTAGCTTGCATTCACTCTACTTGGTTACCAAGCTGTTTAGAAACTACATTGCTGAAGTTATTTCTTACTATTTTTGTAGCTTGCATTCACTCTTCTTGTTTCCCAAGCTTCACAGAAACTTACTGTTGATATTTGTATCTTATTTGAGCGGTCTAATTATCAATAGGAAATATAGAAGAACTTTGGGGGTTATTTGTAAAAGGATTGAAATATTCTATAGAAGCCCAACTCTTGAATGAAGGAAAAAAGCTTTTTACCCAAGTAATAATTTCTTCAAGGTATCAGAGCTTACCCAGTGGCTCATGTCTTCTTTGTCGTCTTCTCTTACCCTGTAGGGCTCGATTACGAAGGTGGTCACAGAGCTGCGGGATTGGACCGTGAGTTACGTCATGGTCGTTTTCTCCTCAGTCATCAGCTTATTCTCCGCCTTAGGTGCCATTGAAAAGGGACCGAGAGGTGCAGCTCAAGAGGTGAGACAAGGACGAGCGAGAGCGCGTGACTAGGAAGGCAATGACGGGATCGTGGCTCGGTGCAAGTAGACGCGACTGAGAGCTTACCTTCTGGCATGAAAAAGGGACCGAGCAGTGTGGTTTTGAAGAGAGGCAGGGGGAGCGGGTTCGCATGACTGGGAAGGCAACAACAAGATCGTAGTTCTTTAGGAAGGCAACAAAGGGACCGCGACTTGCTGAAAAGGCAGATCACGGCATGAACACTCACGATGTGGCCTCGATTGCAACCTCCTAGGAAGTCAAGGATGCGCTCTGGCATGCTCTAGGACTGAATCAATAACACCTTCATCTGTTGGATTGGAGTAGAGTGGTTCAAGCAGCTTGGTGCAGGACAGAGTACAGTGCGCTTGAAATTCCTAAGAGAGCTATGGAAGCCGAGGAATAATTAAATTGATGATACATGAAGAGAGTTGCATGATGCTACCCTCTAAGCCAAGTCTACATCTTGGTATGCGATAAGCTTTGGCTGCATCGAGCTCAGGTATGATGGTGCCCAAGGGAAGCCTCCTTGTCAAATTTTGAAAAGAGATAATGGCATAATCCTCCCATTGAAGGTTTGTGGTTGTGTATGTTTTATGAAGGACAATAGACCATTAGCAGGGAAATTGAATCCTAGAGCTATGAAGTGTGTTTTCATGGGTTATTCTATTACCAAAAATGGGAATGTGTGTTTGAGTCCAATAGATAATAGACTGTTTGTGAGTATAGATGTATTATTTAGAGAGTTTGAATAGTACCACAGGACCCGACCCACAATTACGCAGATATTTAATTCCAAATGATGGCCAAAAACTTGACTCGGTTTCTTTTTAAGCGGCTAGTGAGCAAAATGGATATGTTATATAATTTAGAAATTTTTATTAATAATTTACACACTAGGGGTACTAAGCAAGTATACATATCATTTTAAGTAATATAGAGTTTTATTTATAACCCTAGTATCAAATCCATAGGTAATGATGAATTTTCTATATCAACTTAGAAAATTTTCCTCTTAAACTGCAAACAAAATTTGTCGGAAAATAATGTCGAAATGTTTGTAAAATGTTAAAAATAAAAGTTTACTAATCCTAATTTAAAGCTAAAAGTATATGCAAATTTTCTAAACTAGTTGTGTTTAAAGGAGTTCGAATAATATGAAAAGCCCTTGCAAAGAGATCATAATCAGTGTAAGAATCAAAAGTTTAAAAGTTAAAATATTGTTTTGTGACAAATAAGAGCATGTCTATTCTTTACCCTCTCTCGAGTGCATAAAGAACTTTGGCTAATATAAAGTCAAGTACCTAATTGATATGGTTTTGCTGGGTAGATATTAGTATCTCACTTCCAAATTACCCATTGTGCCCTCTATATGATCAGGCCTTATATTCCAAAAAAAGATCGAATTGGTTAAATTTCTAGTCTATCGCCCTAAAATCACCAATTCTACACCCGTCAAAACATGTCTCTATATTTATTTGCACTAACCCATGGATTACATTCTCACCTATGAAGTTAATGTTATTCTTACTAGTTGAGGAATGCATAGTCCTTCCGGGCAATTATGGATTCACAATAGATTTTAGCATTCTAATTGGCTAGATTCAATATGTAAATTAAGAACGAAGTAATGAATCATCATAAGTATGCAATAAGAGAAATATTAAATAATTTTAATCTTACACATGATCGCATCTTATTGTAAAGAGAAAGATAATGAAAACTACTCATAATTCATGGAGATAATACAACAAAATATGATATATATTGACCCACTTTTTATATGTTTGCAAATTATGTTAATAGCAACGGCACCAAAAACTTGATCCCGCTTTAATATATATATATATTTGATTTTATGATGGAATGTATAATGTGAATTCTACACAAGTATACGTATCGTATCAAGTAATACAGGGCTCTAGTGGAGTCCTGGTTATCGATCCCACAGGGAAGTTTTAACAGATTTGAATCAACTACGGAAATTTAAAGTAACTAAAGCAAACTAAAGTAAACTAATGCTTGAAATAAAGTTGATTTAAATAATTCAGAAAAAGTATCATTCTCCTTGTTTTTAGAAAATTAAGTGAATGATGAATTTAAATAGGATTTTTAAATTGTATTGTGACAAATAGGAGCATTCATATTCTTTACCCTTTGGTCCAGTGCGAAAGAACATCAGGCTAATCCTATGTTCGATTACCGAATCTGCGGCTAAAGCCGGGAGGATACTTGCTGCCACTTCGAGCTCCCACGTTCCCCTCACTCGAGGGCTAACATCTACACTTCGACTCTCAAACAATATGACCAAATTGAATATTTTAGTTTGTCACACTAAAATGTCCAATTCTACGTCCGATAAATAATATTTCCCTATTTATTTGCACCCTCCTTCCAAGGCTTTTGACTTCCCTAAATATTGGATGTAATTTTTACTATAGTTGATAATTCAACATATTTTAACAAATCGATTAGCCGGATTGAAAGAAAATTAAGTTTTAAGTAAAAATTATCATAACTTATTTTAATATATTAAGTACTTCTATTTAATTTCATCATTTCGCATAATTTTCATAAACGAGGAAAAGACTAGAAAACTATTCTGAATGCATATGAATAAAACAAAGCATGGATTTCATTTAAAGTTAACAACAATAAACAAAAATACTTATCTTAATTTCCTCACATGAGACTCATTGAAGTTCTTTCGACTTTTCCTTCTAGTAAACACACTTCTAACTCACTAATTATATTCTAAAACTCTTAAATTAGCACACAAACACAAATAGATACCAAAAAGAGACACTAAGACTCTCTAAATAGCACACACTTAGACACTAGAATTCGGCCTCTATTTATAGAGGTAGGCAAAGTTCCAGGGGTGCTTAAACACCTCTTCAAAAACTTCCAGTGTTCAATGTATTTTGCATTTTAACTGTCTCGCCGTCGGCGGAAACGACCTCGCCGTCAACGAGGCTTCTGAGGTCTTCAAACCGCGCGATCTCGCCGTCGGCGGGCTCGAGCTCGCTTGTTGGCGAGGTAGTTGCAATTCCTTCGGAATTTCTCCTCATGATCTCGCCGTCGGCGGCACTTCGATCTCGTCGTCGGCGACTTAGTTCATTTTGCATGAATTTCTTCCTTTTTGATCCAAATTCGCTCCATTTCATGATTTTTGCTTCCATCACTTATAAATCTTTGTTCATAACGGTAAAATAAAGAAAATATCTTTCTTTAAAGTGCAATTTCATCAAAAATAGATATGAATTTTTTTAATATATTTTTACGTGATCAAAATCCCCCAAACTTAATTATCACTCGTCCTCAAGTAATTTTAATACTAAATAAAAATAATGATTTACGTAATAGAATTTTTCAATTCGGATATACTATGAATTAAATTTAAATAACATTATAGTAAAGTCGAATAGAAATATTTCTAAGTAACTAAATTAACTTTATAGATATAAGATTATCTAGCTTATCGATGTCTAAGATTTCTAAGCTTTCTATTTATTTCGGTGAATAATTATATTTAAAAAGAGTAAATTACTTAAGATATTTAGATGATAAGAAGTTCAAGAAAATACTATTTAGTAAAATACTAATCCATATATATAAGTTTAGAAATATAATTAAGTTTTTACCTTTTAGGTTGAATCTAATTAAACCGATTTTTGATAAGGCATCTCCTCAAGCTTCTCCTCACTTATATTTTTCTTTTCTTTTCTTTTCTTTTTTTTGAATTGATTTTCAATCCCTCTCTTTTTCTTTTTCAAGTGAGGATTATTGTATCTGGATAGCCTGTTAATAATTTTGAACTTCAACTTCTCTTCCTAAATTTGAAACTTAAAATATTTCCGTTTATATATATTTCATAAGCATTTACTTCATTGAGTTTCAATCCTTTCTATTTCACTTAAATACTTAAGAATTTCAATTTTAGAATATTGTTTCCCTTACTTTAAATAGTTTTTACTATATTCTTATTCCTTTTAACCAAATATCTTATTCCATTAATTAATTGAATTACTAGAAACATTTTATTTAACTTTCTATAATAATTAAATAAAGTAATTCATATTTATTGAATTGAAAAACTACTATAGAAAATCATTTGATAATAATTTTTGAAAATAGAAATTAAGAACAATTTAATAATTAAATTTGTATTTTTACCTTCCCCCAAACTTAAATTTTTCTATCTATACTAAATAAGTGAAAAGGGAAAGTATATAAGTAAAGTTCATCATACCTTTCGAGCTTTAGGTATTTCTTTTCTTTGAAATTTTTGTGAGCTTTTTCATTACTTACAAAACTTGTATCGTTAGTATTCTTCCACATATAACATTTAAAAGAAAGTGCGAGGGATGAAATTTTGAAATAAGTATAAAGAATAACAAATGAAAACTTAATCTATTACTACACATACAATCAACTAACCTACTTTAAAACATATTAAAACAATCTAAACAATATTAAAAGTTCATAACTTATAAAAAACTTAAACAACACATTAAAGAAAGACTAACATCCTATCTAAAAGAAAAAAAAATTGCAAACTAATTTAACACACATAAGAAGTCTAACATCACAAAGATAAGCAAATATACCAACATCCATAGATCCACGTAAAGTACGTAATAATTACACACAGAATAATAAAGTTTCCAAAATAACAACAAATCTAAACAAACTAAACAAAAGCTCTAATCTTATGCATCAAAATCCCAGACTATATCATCTCCCTGATCTCCATGCTGAGAAGGCTGAGCAGGCTGGTATTGTGTGTAGCGAGGGCACTCAGGAAAGACAACATCTAAATCACCACTCCTATATCGACGTTCAGCCTCATAATATGCAATTTCGTACTCTGAATGTCGCTGGAGATATTCACTATCAAAATCGTGTCTTCTTTCCAAGCCTCCAATCCTTTGGTCTATATGCTCAAATCTTCTTTCCATATTTTCTCCAAATTGCTCAAAACTTTTTCTACTCGTGGGTCGGCTCATTCATCGGATCTTGAAGGGTAGGAGTGGTGTACTGAGGGGGTTCATAACTAGTAGAGGGTATATCTCTACTTAAAGAAGGTACATAATCCCTTGTCTCATATCTTCATCCTTCATGGGATTCATATTTCTTTATATTAGCATGAGTAATGGGTTTCATAGGTTCAACCCATTCCTCATCATCTCTTGCCTCTACCCCAGATAATTGGCAAAGCGCATAGATAAGACAAGGATGTCCTAGTCCTCCTCCACTTTCATTTCTTGAGGTGGCTAATATATTCTTATAAATTACACTTCCCACATTAATACTCTTTTGGTTCGAATAAAGAAATTCGGAATCGCTTTCATCTCTTGTTACCTCACTATGGTGGTAGGTAGTAACAAAGTAGAACAAATAAAATAGTGTCGTGCTTTAGATGTTGCATTTAACATGTAAAGAGGAAAGCTTACCCGTTCTCGCTCGCTTTATCTTCCATACGCCTTTCCCATCGCCGAGAAAGTCGATCACCTCTTCCAAGTGGTCCTTCCATAGTTCCAAAAGTTTCATACTCGCCGGTATAGGTGTATCTTACCTCGTAATAAGCGTTTATTCTAAGCAGGTGTTGAATTCCACAAAATCCTCCGACCTTAACTCGTGCATCTTCACTTGTGTTAAGTTCGCATAAAATTCCTTTTCCACTTCTACACGACGCCTGTTGGTCAAGAAACAAAAATTTTCCCATCCTCGTTCCTTAATGATTCGCTGAACTTCTCCTCCGGAGACTTTTGAAAACTCGATCTTGAATGCATATTACGCTTGTATATCGTGAAAATATCTTGATTGTGCCCTTGCATTCACAAAACGAGTTTCGTCGTAATCCACCAGTCGCTTTTGTGGTGGAGCCATTTTCGATCTGTGAAATTTGCAAAAATTTTAACTAAACTCCCAAATCTTACTAAGAAGGTTTCCTACAACATCTAAAATCCATTTAAATCAATTTCCATGAACTTCTTCCAAGTATTTTTTCCACATTTTGAAATTTTTCAAAATTCCCCAATGTAGAAGAAATCCATGGTGAAAATCAAAAATTTTTGCATAGGAGTGAAGCTCTTACCAAGGGAAGATGAAATCCGGTGTCAAAAAGTGTTGAAATCGCCTCAAATCCAAGATCTCTCAAGCCCTAGTGTCTGTTTTTTGAAGTTTTGAGGAAGGGGATGATGAATAGTGTCGGTTGACCGGTCGAATATAAGTCTTTTCACGATCTCGCTCGTCGGCGAGATTTTCTCGCCGTCGCATCAGCTAATTAATTTGATAAGGCAAAAGTTTCGGGAAAAATCCGCCGTCAGCGAGCTCGTTCTTGCTGTCAGTGGGTTTCCTCATTGTCGGTGAGATAATTCTCGCCGTCGGCGAGATCCCAAAATTTTTAAATTTTTGAAAATCATCAATCATTTTCAACCTCGATTTGTCCTTAATTAATCTTCCGATCACTTAATTTAATAATAGTATGAAGATTAGATACTTATACTCACAAAAAGTTCACACAACACAAACATATAATTTTATATATGAAATCCATGAGACTTACAAACTTCACACTTACAACTTAACAACATACTTAACTTAAATGTTCAAATCCATAATACTCAGCATCGCAATCCACACCACAATACTCTAAATGCTGAGACATAACAATTAGAAATAATCTCATCAAATCTGAGATGATCAAATTAAAATTCAAATCATAATAAAACCTAAATCCAAATCAATACATATATACACAAATATATGACATAAAATAGAAATCTTTCCTACTCCTCAGTGTCTGAACTATCATCCTCTCTGATATTCCCGATGCGACGCGAGTGCACAAATAAATTGTAGAAATGCCCGAAGGGAATTCTACAGTAGATTCTTCATTAATCCACCCTTACGTCTCGGTAAATGAATAAAGCTCGGCCTCTAGATGTCCAGTATGATCAAAGTTCTCCTTCATCCTCCAGTCAATTTGATCAAACATATCAGAGATATTGTCGATGGAATTCATCACATTTTGCAACTCTTTCTTCAATTCTTTAATCTTCTTCAGAATGAAATTTGTTTTATCAGTAAGGGGCCTTGCTAAAGGATTGTTCTGTGATGCTCTGTTCGGAAATAATGGTAATCTCATCATTACTATCCAAAGTTGGAAACATATCCGTAGGATCAGTGGTTTCCATGGCAAAAGTACCTTTTCCCTAGCCTCATATGAAACTTAGTACGATCGCATAAAGCAAATATAGTCGATGGGTGTCCAAGTCCATGAACTGACCCATGCACAATCAATCCTAATGCAGACTTTACTATAATTGATCCAACATCGATAGGTAGTCCAATTTGAATACAGTAGTTTAATATAGCGCATTCCTTTGAAACCTTATTTACCCTCCTAGTAGGTAATAATTTTGATGAGATAAAGAAATGTCAATGCTTCGAGACGAGGTTAAGAAGTGATGCGAGAAAACCGACATACCCGTCTTCGCGTAACTCCCAATCATCGAGTTCGTCGGCCGTGTATCTATAGCATCTCGTTCATATTGTATCTCGAAGGCACAAAGTTTGAATAATGATGGACGAGAGGTATTCTCTATAGAAAATAATTCATTTACGCTTGAAGGAGTAAATGTTACCCATCTTCCTCCGACGTAGACATTTTCATTGTTGATCGCACGTAGATTAGAGTAAAACTCTTTAACTACTCTGGAATAACTACAACTGATGTCGTATTGCAAAATACCTCCTAATGCGCATCGTGCGATCATTTCTTCGATTTTTGTGGTGGAATTCTCTACTCTCTCGTCGACAAATCCCCTTTCTTTAATAAGTCTTTTCTTCATCAAGACTTTGTTGAAGATACGGCCAGCATCTCCGAACCGACGAATTTTCTTCGGTTGAAAACTTCAGTTTTGTGGTTTCTAAGAGTTTGGTGGTCATTTTGGATTGAAAGGAATGGTCTCTAATCGTTTCTAAGGAAGAAAACCATGTAAAATTGAATCTAGGATAGTTTCCTACAAAGAAATGGCTTAGAACCGTCCAAAACCGCACGAATAATTCTTAAGAAACCAAAATTTCAACTACCTCGCCGTCGGCGGGAAGTTTCTCGCTGTCGGCGAGCTAGTTATAAAACCAAATTAAATTATGGCACACGATCTAGTCGTCAACGGCTCGGGCTGTCTGTCGGCGAGATTCGTAAAAATCACCCATTTTCGCTCCGATCCGAATATTTTCCGATCTCATCATATAGGTTCGAATTTGTAATGATTCTAATTAAAAATTTGAGTAGTAAGATTTGTTTTAATAATATAGACTCTCTAATTTATATATAATTAAAAATAAAAGACTACTATGGGTTGCCTCCCATAAAGCGCTTGGTTTAACGTCGTCAGCCCGACCTAAGTTCGATTAGTAATCGAGTTACTAAGCATTAAAACCTCTTTAAAATTTGGTCTTACTACCTTCAAAATATGGTTTTAATCTATGTCCGTTTACCTTTAATCTATGTCCTTTTTGGATTTTCAATTTCTATAGTTCCATATGAAAATATTTGAGTTATGGTGAAAGGTCCTAACCATCGAGATTTCGATTTCCCGAGAAATAATTTCAATCTAGTATTATATAGTAGAACTTCTTGTCTCGGTTCAAATTTTCTCGCATTAATCTTCCGATCATGCCATAATTTCATCCTTTCTTTATAAATCCTATCATTATCATATGATTCATTCCTTAATTCTTCTAATTCATTTAATTCCAACAATCTCTTCTCACCAAACTTCTTTCATATTATAATTAAATTCTTTAATCGCCCGATATGCTTTATGTTCTAATTCAACTGGTAAGTGGCAAGTTTTTCCATATATAAGCTCGTAAGGAGTCATTCCAATCGGAGTTTTATAAGCGATCTTGTATGCCCATAATGCGGTTGTCTAGTGCTTATAGACCGCCCAATCTATTAGGGTTTACGGACTTTTCTAAAATACGCTTAATCTCTCGATTAGAAACTTCAGCCTAATCCACTAGTTTGTGGATGATAAGCAGTTGATATCTTATGCATAATATTATATTTTTCTACTATTTTGTGAATATATTTGTTTCTAAAATGAGTTCCTCCGTCAGTGATAATCACTCCTGGCATTCCAAATCTAGTAAAAATATTTTTCATTAAAAATTTTGAAACACTTTTAGCATCATACCTAGGTAAAGCTTGTGCTTCGATCCATTTGGAAACATAATCAACATCTACTAGTATGTATGAAATTCCAAATGAAGGAATAAAAGGTCCCATGAAATCTAATCCCCAAACATCAAAAATTTCAACTTCTAATATAAAATTCAGAGACATTTCATTTTTTCTCGATATATTTCCTACTCTTTGGCATTTATCACGTGTTTTTATATATACGTATACATCTCTAAATAGAGTAGGCCGAGTAGAATCCAGATTGTAGAATTTTATACGCAGTTTTATACGTCCCAAAATGTCCTCCAAAATCAGAATCATGACATTTTTGAATAATTGGTTCAGTTTCTTCATAAGGCACGCATCTTCTAATAACTAGATCCTTACATTGCTTATATAAGTATGGTTCATCCCAAAAGTATGTTTTAGTATCATGAATGAATTTTTTCTGTTGTTGTAAAATTAACATAGGTGGTAAAATGTCACATACAATATAATTTACTATATAGCATACCAAGGTAATTTCCACTCATTTATATTATAAAGTTGTCCATCGTGAAAAGCATGCTAAAATTTCATTATCGGTATCGGATAATTCATGATTTTCTAATCTTGATAAATGATCGACGAATTTGATTATCGGTTCCTTTTTGTTAACGATCTCAAAATCAAATTCTTGCATTAATAATATCCATCTAATTAATCTTGGTTTTGAATCTTTCTTTTGCATTAAATACTTTATAGTAGAGAGATCAGTATGTACAATACATTTAGTTTCTATTAGATAATGCCGAAATTTATTAAAAGCATATACGACTGCTAATAATTCTCTTTCGGTAATCGTATAATTTATTTCAGATCATTTAGAGTTTTACTTAGCATAAGTATATAACTTTGAAAATCTTATCATATCTTTGCCCAAGAATCGCTCCTATAAGCATAATCACTAGCATCACACATAAGCTCAAATGGTTTCTCCCGATTAGGTGAAACTATTATAGGTGTTGTAATTAATTTATCTTTTAATAATTCGAAAACATTTAAGCATTCAGTTGTAAATTCAAATTTCTTGTCATTTTCAAGAAGTTGGCATAGAGGTTTAGTAATTTTTGAAAAATCTTTTATATAACGTTTGTAGAATCCAGCATGTCCAAGAAAACTTCTTACCCCTTTCACCGTAGTTGGAGGTGGTAATTTAGCTATAACTTGAATTTTTTCAGGGTCTCCTTCCATGCCCTTTTCCGAAATTTTATACCCTAATACAATGCCGCCTGTAAGCATAAATTGACATTTCTCCCAATTAAGAACTAAATTAGTTTTCTCACATACTTCAAATACTTTTTTAAGATGATTTAAGCATGTGTCAAATGTTGTTCCAAATACAGAGAAATAATCCATAAATACTTCTATTCCATTATCAATTAATTTACTAAATATAGACATCATACATCTCTTGAATGTTGCAGGTGCATTACATAATCCAAAAGGCATCCCTCGAAAAGCGAAAGTTCCATAAGGACTAGTAAATGTAGTTTTCTCTTGATCCTCGGAGAGCAATTTGTATTTGATGATAACTCGTATATCCATCTAAAAAACAAAAATATTTATGTCCGATTAATCTATCTAACATCCGGTCTAGAAATGGTAAAGGGAAGTGATCTTTCCGGTGGCCGTGTTTAATTTTCTATAATCAATACATATTCGTCATCCAAGTAACTTGTCTTATAGGGATAAGATCATTATTTTCATTAGCTTTGACTGGTCACTCCTCCTTTCTTAGGTACACGGTGAATTGGGCTTACCCAAGCTATCGTTAGAAATAGGATATATAATACCATTATCTAACCATTTTAAAATTTCCTTTTTGACTACTTCTTTCATTATCGGATTTAATCTCCTTTGGGGATCTACTCTAGGCTTATGTTCTTTATCTAAAATAATTATGTGCATACAGATTAAAGGACTAATTCCTTTAATATCTCGCTTAAAGTCCAACCAAAAATTTTCTTATATTTTTTAAAGTATCTAAAAGTTTTTGTTCTTGAGATTCATTTAATTCAGATGAAATAATAATTGGTAGAGTTGAAGAATTACCTAAGTAAGCATATTTCAAATGATTAGGTAACATTTTTAACTCAAGTTCAGGAGGTTTAATAATCGATGGAACTATATTTTTTTCAGTGTTTTCTGCGTTATCCAAAAATTCAAATTTCTCTTGAATATAATCTAGTTCTTCATTTATATCGGCTTTTTCAATTAATTCAGTATTTTCTTTTTCTAATTTTTCTTCATAATATTTTTTAAAATGTTCTTTTTGTAAATGATCGAGTACTTCCATTCGAAAACACTCATCATTTTTTTTAGCGCAGGATATTTCATTGAATTAGCAATATTAAAAGTTACTTTTTGGTCATTTACTCTCATAGTTAATTCTCCTTTCTGAACATCAATCATAGCTTTTCCGGTGGCTAAAAATGGTCTTCCTAAAATGATAGGAATTTCTTTATCTTCTTCCATATCTAAGACAATAAAATCTATAGTGAAGATAAATTTATCCACTTTTACTAATACATCTTCAATAACTCCCTTAGGATATGTAACAGAACGATCAGCTAAGCGAAGAGTTATCGAAGTAGGTGAAATTTCTCCCAATCCTAATCTTTTAAAAATTGATAGAAGCATTAGATTGATGATTGCTCCTAAGTCGCACAAAGCTTTTCCATAGATTTTTTCTCCAATAGCGCAGGGTATAGTGAAACTACCGGGATCTTTTAATTTTTCGGAAGTTTTTTCGAATAATAAGCACTACACTCTTCACTAAGTGCGACCATTTCATTATCGGTAAATTTTCTTTTTTTATTTAGAATATCTTTCATGAATTTTACATAGTTTGGCATACGTTCAAAAGCTTCTACGAAAGGAATATTTATTGTTAATTTCTTCAGAATTTCAAGGAATTTAGCAAACTGTTTATCTTTTTTATGTTGAACTAGTCGTTGAGGAAATGTTGGTGGAGGTTTTTCAAAAGAAATTTTCATTGGTATTAAAGGATTTTCTAAGTTTGGATTTTGTTGATTCTTTTCCTTTTCAATTTCCACTTCCTCTTTTTTACTTTCAAGTTCTTTCTGAATTCGAGGTTCTAATTCTTTTCCACTTCGTAATTATATCGCTTTAATTTGTTCATTTCCCTTGTCTTTGGGATTTATTTCCACATTACTTAGGAAATATTCCAGTATTCTATTATTAAGCTGCTGTAGCGATATGTCGAAGTTGAGTTTCAATATTTTTAATAATTGTTCCTTGATTTTGTAATTGGTTTCCTTGTATTTGTAATTGATTTCCTTGATTTTGTAAATGTTGACCCATATTTAATATTAATTCTTCTATAGATAATTTCTTATCTTTAAATTATGGGTTATTATTATTAAATCCAGGTGGATAATTAGGTTTATAATTAGAATTTCCTTGATTAGAGGGATTTCCTAATGGTTGTGTTATGTTATTCATCCATGGTTGACTAGTAGTATTATTATTCCAATTAAAATTAGGATGATTTTTCCATCCAGGATTATAATAATTCGCATAAGGTTTATTGGGTCTGTTATTAATAGCATTTATAGTTTCATAATGAGATTGGGATTCTATAAGTTGTTCAGATGAATTTTCTTCTAATATAGTTGGAGAGTAATTCATTCCAAAATGATCTAATTTTTTAGATACAGCAGCGATTTGTGAAGCTAACATAGATATTGCATCATTTTCATGAATACTAGCTATCTTTGTCGGATTCATTCTATCAGTAGGCCATTGAAAATTATTGGTAGTCATTTCTTCGATTAGTGCATAGGCTTCATCAAATGGTTTTGACATTAATGATCCTCCAAGAAGACAGCATCGATGATTGATCTTAGAGATCCTACTAATCCATTATAGAAAGTTTGACTAATTAACCGATCCGGTAATGCATGATGTGGGCATTTCCTAAGAAGTTCTTTAAATCTCTCCTAAGCTTCATATATTGATTCTCCATCAAATCGACTAAAAGAAGTTATATCATTTCTAAGCTTAGCAATTTTAGATGGTGGAAAATATTTGGATAGAAATTTTTGTGATAACTCTCCCCAAGTTTTAATAGATCCAGGTGCTAACAAATTTAACCACATTTTAGCCTTATCCCTCAAAGAAAAAGGAAAAAGTCTAAGTCTAATAGCATCTTTAGATACTCCTTCATATTTGAAAGTAGCACAAAGTTCTAAAAAACTAGCAAGATGTAAATTAGGATCTTCAGTAGGTGAACCACTAAATTGATTGTTTTGTACCATTTGGATAATCGCGAGTTTAAGTTCAAATGAATTAAGCAATTACATCGTGGTTTTGAATAGTTAAATGAATTTCATCTAATGTAGGGTTGGCATAATCTCTTAATGGTCTCTCGTTGATTGATATTTTCATTTTCGGGAATATTTGTCATTTGTGTTAAATTTATAATTTCTCTTTTTTGTTTTCTAATTCTTTTAATTGTACGCTCTAATTCTGAATCGTAAGGTATTAAATTTTCGTTTCCAAATTTTCGCATACAATTTTATAAAATTTTTAAAATAGTCTGTTACTCTAGTAAATAATTTCTTTTACTTCCCCGCAAAGGCGCCAAAACTTAACCCACTTTTTATATGTTTCGCAAATTATGTTAATAAGCAACGGCACCAAAAACTTGATCCCGCTTTAATATATATATATATATATATATATATATATATATATATATTTGATTTTATGATGGAATGTATAATGTGGATTCTACGCAAGTATACGTATCGTATCAAGTAATACGGGGCTCTAGTGGAGTCTCGGTTATCGATCCCACAGTGGAAGTTTTAACGATTTAAATCAGCTAAATTTAAAGGAATTACTTACTAGTATAGTATACGGAAATTTAAAGTAACTAAAGTAAACTAATGCTTGAAATAAAGTTGATTTAAATAATTCAGAAAAAGTATCTTTCTCCTTGTTTTTAGAAAATTAAGTGAATGATGAATCTAAATAGAATTTTTTAATTGTATTGTGACAAATAGGAGCATTCCTATTCTTTACCCTTTCGTCCAGGTGCAAAGAACATTGACTAATCCTATGTTTGATTACTCGAATCTGCACTAGGCTGGGAGGATACTGGCCGCCACTTCGTAGCTCCCACATTCCCCTCATCCGAGGCTAACATCTACACTTCGACTCTCGAACAATAGGACCAAATTGAATATTTTAGTCCGTCACAAGTAAAATGTCCAATTCTACGTCCGATAAATAATATTTCCCTATTTATTTGCAACCTCCTTCCAAGGCTTTTAACTTCCCGAATATTGGATGTAATTTTTACTATAGTTGATAATTCAACATATTTTAACAAATCAATCGCCGGATTGAAAGTAAATCAAGTTTTAAGTAAAAATTATCACAACTTATTTTAATATATTAGGTACTTCTATTTAATTTCATCATTTCGCATAATTTTCATAAACAAGGAGAAAGACTAAGAAAACTACTCGAATGCATGGGAATAAAACAAAGCATGGATTTCATTTAAAGTTAACAACAATAAACAAAGATACTTATCTTAATTTCCTCCAAGCAGTACTCCTCAAGTTCCTTTCGACTTTTCCTTCTAAGTACAAGACACTTCTAACTCACTAATTATATTCTAAAACTCTTAAATTAGCACACAAACACAAATAGATACCAAAAAAGTGACAGTAAGACTCTCTAAATAGACACACTTAGACACTAGAATTCGGCCTCTATTTATAGAGGTAGGCAAAGGTCCAAGGGGTGCTTAAACACCTCTTCAAAAAGCGTCCAGGTTCAATTTATTTTGCATTTTGAACTGTCTCGCCGTCGGCAGGAAACGACCTCGCCGTCAGCGGGGCTTCTAGAAGGTCTTCAAACCGCGCGATCTCGCCGTCGGCGGGCTCGGGCTCGCTGTCGGCGAGGTAGTTGCAATTCCTTCAGAATTTCTCCTCATGATCTCGCCGTCGGCGACTTAGTTCATTTTGCATGAATTTCTTCTTTTTTGATCCAAATTCACTCCATTTCATGTTTTTGCTTACATCACTTATAAATCTTCGTTCCTGCAGTAAAATAAAGAAAATATCTTTCTTTAAAGTGCAATTTCATCAAAAATAGATATGAATTTCTTAATATATTTTTCTGTGATCATATATTAAAATTCAAGTCTAAATAATAAAAAAAAACTTAAACAAAAATACAAGGTACTTATCTTAGACTTCTCCTCAAGCAAATTCTTTGAAGTTCCTTTGCTGACTTCTTCCTTCAATAAACACACAAAAACAGACATTAAAAAGATTATCACTGAGACACCCACACACAAGACTCTCTCCAAAGACTCATGCCAAGTCTAGACTCCAAAAGCTCTCATTTTTTGCCAGCCAATGACTCTATTAAATAGAGTTCTAAAAAACATCAAGAGTCACTTCAAGCACCTCTTCAAAATTTATCCAAATTCAATGTTAAAAGATCCAAACCGTTTCTGACACCCGGGCGCCAACCTTCTAATAGCCCATGGTAACTACCTGGCGCCTAGGCCCCAAATCCTGGCGCCAGGTGACTTTTTGCTCCTTTGCTTAATTTGATAGCTTTTTGCTTCATTTCAGCTCCTTTTGCACTTAAACTCCATTTGTTGTACCTGAAATAAAAACATGCAAAATACCTTCCATTAAAGTACAATATCATTAAAAATGAGCATAAATACATATAGAAAATTAGCATATTTTTAGGTGTATCACTACACTCTGTAGGGGACCTCACCCTTTGGTGACTCATCGAATACTGAAGGTATGAGGCTTGAGGGAGAGAGTAGTGATGGTGAAAGATTGGTGCATGTGGGAACAATGGCTTGTCCCAATGTGTGGGAAGGATCAACTGAGGAAGAGCCAAAAAAATGAGCCTAAAGGTGGAGGGATTCAAGCTCAAAGTAGCTGAGATTGTATATAAGAATGGGGAGGTAGAATGAGGGAACAGTTTCTGTCGTGTCACTCGTGTTATCAAGTTCGGAAATAATTCCTATCGTACCATCAAGTCCCTTTTCCTGGTCTTTCCCGACTCCTGAGACACCTACACCTTAAACTTCAGAATCTATTTACCCAGGTGACATAATTTCTCTCCCTTCTCCTCGCTCTTCCATGGGTTTAAGGGGGACCTTTTTTAGCAATGTGGGTCGTTCTCCCGATCGTTATTCTCCTTACTTCTTTGGTTTCTCACATTAAATTGCTAAGTTTGTCCCACACTCTAACATATTATTTGTACACACTACATTGATTGCATCTCTAGACACTATCTCTATACCCAAGTGTTGGAAGGTAGCTAAGGAGGATCCAAAGTGGAAGGTTATCATGCTGGAGGAACTTGGTGCTCACGATAAGAGCACAAGGTAGGAGACAATACCCTTACCAGCAAGTAAAAGAGCATTTTAGTGCAAGTGGAATGTCACAGTAAAACAAAATTCAGAAGGAAAGTGGAGCATGGCAAGGCATGATTGGTGGCGAAAACCGCAGTCAGACATATTACATTGACTATGATAAGACATTTGCCCAGTAGTGAAAATATGCACAGTAAGGACACTAGTTTTTCTGGTAGTGAATGGTGGGTGGAGGTTACACCAACTCGATGTGAAGTATGCTTTTCTTCATGGTGTGTTACTCGATAAGGTATATGTGGCTATACTACGAGGATTTGGTACAGGTCAGACAGTGTGCAAGGTGTGCAGGCTCAAAAAGTCACTTTATGGCTTGAACCAACTCTTCCTACCTGGTTTGATAAGTTTAGAAAAGCTATGTTGGGCATGAGATATCAGCAGATCAATGCTAACTATATATTGTTCATCCATCAAAATAGTGGTCACATCATTATGCTTGTTGTATATGTTGATAACATGATTATCACTAGTGATGATAAGTCAGAGATTGTTCAACTAAAGATTAGATTAGGCAAAGATTTTGAGGTGAGAACCTTGGATAGCTCAGATACTTATTTGGGATTAAGGTAGCTTGTGGACCAGAGGGGATGGTCTTATCTTAGATAAAATATGAACTAGATCTCCTCATAGAAACAAGCATGCTATGATTCAAGCATGTAGTCTCTCCAATTGATTAGAAGACCAAGCGAGTGCATAGGAAGGAGAGCCAGTTGATTGTGAGAGATACTAGAGATTGGTGAGTCATATGATCTATCTGAGTCACACGTGTCCCGACATCTCATGTGCAATGAGAATGGTGAGACTATATGCATGATCCATGCAAGGGTCGTATGGACACAGTGTATCAGATTCTGAGGAACCTAAAGAGTGCACTAGGGAAGGAGTTGATCTTCAGGAAGAATGTGCATGTGGCAATTGATTTCTATTGTGATGTTGACTGGGTGAGTTCTACAGATGACAGAAGATCCAACTAACAATAATGCATGTTCGAAGTTGGGAAATTGGTCACTTGGAAGAGCAAGAAACAATCTGTAGTACGAGGTCAATAATAAAGGCAGAGTATAGGGCCATGGACTTAGGAGTTGCCAAGAGGATGTGGTTGAGAGCCTTGTTGATCTAGCTTATAGTGGATCAAGAAACTCAAATAAAGTTGTGGTGTGACAACAAGTCAGCAATCGACATTCCCAACAATCCAGTTCAACATGATATAACCAAACATGTGGAGATTGATAGAATCTTTTTTCTGAATAATGGGCTGCTGGAGCTAGGTCAGGTAGCCATTGGAGGGCATGTGGCTGACTGTCTCACTAAAAGACTTGGTTCATTAGATTTTCTAGATTTTGTGACAAGATGGATTTATTTGATATCTTTTGCCCATCTTTAGAGGAGTGTTGAGATTTGTATCTTATTTGAAGGGTCTAGTTATAAATAGGAAATATAGAAGTCTAAGGGTTATTTGTAAAAGGATAATATGGCTCTATAGAAGCACAACACCTGAATGAATGAAATGAGTGTTTTGCCAGAGTAAATATTTTTTCACTAATCTTAAGATTTGAACATATTCAAGTTTTTAATGAGAAAGATCATTCTCTTTAACTCCTTTAATTTAATTACATGCAACATAAGTGAAATATAAACAAGAACAGTCTACATCGTCAAACACAAAACATGACAGAACAACCTGATGCTGAAAGAAAGAAGCATATATGTTAGGGTGATCCTCAATTTTGGAATGGAATTAGGAAATAATCTTTAAGCACAAAATTGAGAAATAATCATAAATTAATGCAAGGGTTCCTAACATAGAAATAATCCTGAAGCAAGGAAATAAGAAATAATCCTAAGATTGTTTAATAAGCTTGCCTTACTTGTAGAATTTAATATTTACTGACATAGGTGTTGTCATTGCCTTCACCGACAAAATTTCTTACCTTTTAGCCTTTAATTATGCTGAGCAAAACTCTAGCATTCTTATTTTTTTTCCTATAACATATCTAGAAGATTTTTATTCTCCACTAATTAAACTGCTTTATATTTATGAAGTTTATATATAATTAGCAACTATAAATTGAAACTTTTTATATCTCTCATCTAAGCTCTACAATTCAGTGTTAGTCAATGCTCACCTGTGTTTCTTTACTCCTATTTGCAAGATTATTTTTAACTAATTCGTTGTATCTATTCATGATCAATATCTATCTATGTTTTTAACTTCTATTTGCAAGGACTATTTTTTTCCACTTTGTTCTATGTGCAGATTTTGTTTGTCAAATTGACAAATACAAAGGGTTCTATCGTGGCTTAAATGACTGATTACATCACGTAATGATGGAAGAGAGCAAACTGTTGGCTCAATGCAATAAATATGCCATTAAATATTCCATCCATGAGGCTCACTTTAAATTTAGGGTCTTAAGAGTGATTTGTAGTCGTACCTTCATTTCATGGAGGCTTCTTTCTGTTCTGATTAATTGTAGAAATCGCTTCAAGCCTACCTGCTATCTCTAAGCATAATATTGAGTTGAGTAGGTCTCAAGTGCTAAAGTGGTGAAATATGCCTGTAAAGTTCTTAGTTACTAGAAAATTTATAAGTTTTTTAGTTTATTGGAGATGTTATAAGGGCCATGACATCTTGTGCCCTACAAATCCAACAACATTAGTTCTTATTATACTCATTAAATTACTTAGCTGTTTGGACATAATTGCATTTTTATTGTTATTAATGTTCAAAACAATTCTTAATTACTCGGTTGCGTTTGTGAGCTCCGAAAATTCTGACTGCTCCATGAGAACTTTCTGCATTTTTATTTTTTTTATTTTTGTTCAGGGAGCTATAAATAGTCAAATTTTTAGTATATATATTGGATTGTATATAAGACACAACTCAGAGATTTTGCCCTCATTTTGCGAGGAATTTTTCATCTGAATTCGATATTTCCTATAGACGCAAGCCCCTATGGTTAATTACTCAACCGATAACTGGTGGGCACTTTTGATTAAGGCTATGAATAATCAACTTATAGTAGTAGCAAACTTAGGTTTTAATTTGTAGAATTCATCACTTAAAGCTTAAAATGGATGGTGGGGAATGTAGAAGAAACCCGATAAAAATTTCATAATTCTAACATCTAGGTCATCGTGGTCCCAGATGTACTTGGTCAGAGGAGGTAGTCAACCCAACTTGACTACAGAATTCTTATTAGCAATCATGGGTTGTGTGTTCAAGGGATTCTTGTATATCTGGTGTGGATGTTGTCGCAAGGGGAAAATCTGAGTTGAACTTAGCTAATAAAAGATTTTATGCCAATCAATGGTACCCATATGGTTCACAACTCAAAAGGATGAAAATTGTTGGGGAAAATACGGATTCTTGTTGTAACCGTAATATATTTGTGTCATTTGACGGTAACCACCCGGTCAAAGAGCTCTAGTCGTAACTGCTATTTTGTGGTGACATTTGGTGACATAATCACATGGATAAAAGACTCGGGTCACATCATTATTGGCATGTGATTGCTTTGGTTGTGAATATATGATATTAGCTCTTTGTTGACCTTAGGAGAATTTAAAACAATTTGGTTAGTTTGAATGAATGTGGAGTATTTTACATCAATTAGGTAATTTGTATCGATTTAAAATGTGGAGTATAAACATAATATGAAATTAGCTCTTTGTGAGCTGAACTCAGCAAGAAATTTTTTATACTCGACAAATTGTTGTGAAGTACGGATCGATTTTGTTTTTAGCTTTTAAGTCATTGAATTTTACTTACATATTTGTTGCTTATTTTGAAAATCTTGATTTTAAAGATTAACCCCTCGTTAAAATATTCTATCAACTCGGCCATTATCGAGGAAAGTTCACTTTGAACCCTGTCGACTCTGTCCTGCTTATAAAGGATCGAATTCACTCATTGAAATTGTTGAATTCAAAATAAACATTGAAGCATAATTTTAAAATAGACTCCTTTGATTGAAATCTTCTATCTATTCTACCATCATAAGATTTTAAATCATTTTAAACTTTTAAATTTAAAGGGGGATATTTAGTTTTGCTAATTTAGACTTTTTAGAATATAAGTTTTATCGACTCCTGTTCTTACAAGGAGAATGATCAGATTAGGTGAATTGAACTTATAAATTTTTATTTTAGAATTTAGATGTTTATTTCAAAATTACTAGACTTGTCAAATTCAGCCTTTGCAATGAGGAGGATCAGACTGGTTGTGGTCGGACTTGTAAATTTTTATTTTAGGATTTAGACATTAATTTTGAAATTACTAGACCCGTCAACTCAAATCCTTGCATCGAAGAAGATTATACTAGTTGTGTGAAACTTACGACCCTATCATATCGACAAAGTGACTCGATTAGCCCACATAGTATTCTCGAACCTAATATTTTTTGCATTCAATACATTAGTTGAGCACATTCGGGCTCTCAACTTCATACATTCGAATAGCTTAATGGTTTTGTAACTTTTAAGGATTTAAAATATCTTTCAGACTAAGACTTTGATGTGAAATTTACTTCAGGAAACATATGCCAAATATTAAAATTGTGCATAATTGATATATTTCCTTAAGTGTTTTAAAGCATTTGTAGCTGGAGGGTATTCGGCCTATTATTCATTAAGTCTCAGAAATACTTGTACAAATTTCAAAGTATGCATTTAACTTTGAGTTCATTGAGAACTTGAAATTTTTGCAATATTATAATTTTTAAATCACACAATATTCCATTTTGGGCTTTAAAATGGTCGTCTTCGTTTGCTAGCAAACACCTTGGGAATCCAGGGCAAAACTGGAATATTAATTCTTCATTTCAGCGTTCAATTTTAATATTTGTGTCTTAAATTTAGTCTCAATTTATGATATTTAACATTTAAGTTAAGATCTTTCCCCAATTTGGAGAAGCTCATATTCAATTTAAGTTTAGCCAAATAATTTATGGCATTTCATATTCCATCAAAGTTTAGCTCTACTCATATATGATATTGCAAATTTTAATCAACCTTAAAAGCTTTGTCTTAAATTTATGATATCGCAAATTTTATCATATTTCATATTCAATTTATTTTGCAAGTTCAAATATTTCACTTTTAAGTTATTTACAACTCTCAAAGCATACATTTAAATTCATTGCAATTATAAAAGTTCACATCTTAAATTGCTTGAATGTCCAAATCAATCGGATTTCTAGTAGCCTTCCAGCGTCAACCCTAGTTTAGGGAAAAAATTTGCGTCCGGAGACCGGACGCAGCCCTGCATCCGGTTTATCAAGTTACATGGAGGTTACACAGAGAGTTTTCTCTGTGTAGCCTCCATGTAACTTCCCTGTTATTTCGAAAGTACATGGGGGTACATGCATATGTGGTCACCTCCTATTGGTGGACGTACGCGCGCTGCGTCCGGTCTCCGGATGTAAATTTTTTCCCCAATTTAGAGACACGGGAGAATGCCAACCTTCTCAACTATTTTATAAAACGCGTTAGTCAGAGCCGGAAGATATTGGGACTGAGAAGCAAAAATATAAATTTAGCCCATGATTTTAAAAGATAACTAAGATTTTCTAAACGGTACTTTACTTTTCCTGAAGTGTATTTATTTACTTTGAATGGGTACTTTATTTTCCCACAAACAAATGTTTTAAAATCTCAATTTTTGAAAAGTTATTCAAACAAGTGGGCGATTTTTTTCGGACCGTACTTAATTCTACACGGGACAATTACTTGCGCTTCCTCGAGTAGTCAAGTGAACATTTTAAAAATTGCTCCATTGCTGCAAAATTATATCTTTTCGAGCGTCAACATCATGGACGGAGACCATTCATCCATCCCTTGAACTCTGGATGAGAAGCTAGCAACTTCTGGGTACTCTTGCTGAAAGCGATGCGAAATCTTCGTTTCTATAGTCATGAGTCTTCCATGTATCTCCCAAGATTGAAGCAACTTGAAAGATTTTTTTAGCTCTTCCCTCCTTGTTTGACGCGCATAATGTCTCCTGCCTCGAGCCGAACGTTCCTTTGATGGAGAAGAAGAGGACATTCCGTGACTGCACAAATTTGATGTCCCATTTCCCCACCACATCAGGTTTATTTGAAGAAGGGTTACCATCATGTGTTGTCTCGTTAATAGTTTCAGGCATCGTCTTAACATGAAAATAGTCTTATTGCTGCCCTTATCAAGCATAATTTCCTAGAAAATAGTCAACCTAATTTGGGGAGAAGCAAGCGCAGCGCGTAACATAATATTATAATCAAAAGAGGCACAGGAAGACACCATGAAGGAGCGGATATTCGCAGCTTTTGTTAAATTGGAGCACGGAGATGCGAATACGGAAGCAGAGAGGAATGAGCCCGTCGAAGGGACTAGTGGCGCTAGTCTGGATCGCCGGACCAGGAGAGACTTCGGTTGCGTGCGATTCAAATAGGGAGGGGACAGAACGAAAGGAAGAGACATATGGGATTCTCGGAGGCCCATGCATGCTGCGATCCCGTAATTGCCTTCCCAGCTACACTAGTCGCGACGGAGACTTTGGCATTCTTCTTGAAAGGGGTCTTCGCATACCGTAATCCGTTGTCGATAGCCTTGTGCCGCGACAGTATCGCGAAGATCGCGATAGCCAAAGGGAAGGGAGGCTCGAGCGTGGGAAGGAAAAAATATTTGCTAGTGGTGAGCTGCTACTTGTGAATGGGACTCACAAATTTTATCACTAATGTCGTTGTATTACGGTGAGCTCTTTCATCATTGGACTTTAGATGCAAATTATGTCCGAAGTTCGGACCTAATTTTTTTCCTGAGGAGAAGGATACCCTCCATGTGTTTTCAAAATGGAAAAAAAGTTGCATATATAGCCCGTACTCAAAGCTAAGTACATGCTCCAATTAAATACATATGAGCTCCAATTAGTACGTACAGACTACAATTAAATACCTACACCTACACCTAAGCAAAAGGTATGTCATCGCCCCACTTATATATATTTTTTTTATTTGGAAAACGGGCCGTTGTGATTAGAGCCCGTACACAGCTTTGTGTGGGGGCTCCTCACGGAACATTTTCTCTTCGAATAAGCCCTCGTATGTGAAGAGGCCAGAACGGTTATTAGAACAAACATCCTTTAACAATAAAAAGTTATGTGCGGAGCCCGTGTGCAGGGCTGCGTACGGTCTCCAACTACTTTTTTAAAATTTCTTTAAAAAAAATTTTAATATAGAACTCATTGATATTGTTAACTATATAGTAAGCGATATTTTGCCACCTATGTTAACTCTGAAGCAACATAAAAAATTCATTCAATTGAGTCTCTCAAGATTGGGTTTTCATCGTTGATCTTTTCAAAAATAGAGATAAAACAGCGTACATTGCCATGTGTGCTTGAAGTAATCATATAATAAGGAGGCCATATCTGCAATGGTTAACCGCAAAAAAAAAACCCAAGTATGCAGCATATCTGTGAAATACACTAGTTCATGTATAAGTAAGGTGACACATAGGTTAAAAGATGAAGTTTAGGTATTATATATGTACATACACAGGAATTGAGTATGTAAATATTTCTTGATATTCAGCCAGCTGTATCTGTTCTGTTAACTGCAAAAGGCAAGATTTCTTCTTTTTTCTCTTATTAGGTGACATTTTTTATTTCATTTTAATTCCATAGATCGGTGGCAATTATTCTCCTCTCATATCAGTGGCAATTATTCTGTAATTATATTTCTTGTTCTGGTAGTTGTCTCCTTGGAAGAAGTCTACTTCTCTGCTTCATTCTATTGCTATGCTCACAAGATATGGAAAAGAAATAAAGAGGAATATTCACAAACATACCACTCAAATCCTGTGTGTTTAGATATATAACACCTATTTCATTTTCACGTACATATCAGCTTAGATTTGCATGAACAGTGCATATGTATTTAGATGCCATTCTTGGAAGATCCCTACTTTTAATTATCATATATTTGAGCAGTCAATCTACTCTGTCTATTATCATTTTGTCTAACTCAATTACGCATTTCAATGCATTTTCTTAAAACTCAAAATTGCATATGTATCTAAATATGAAAGTTTGGATGCAATATAAGCAAATAGAGAACAATAATTATTTCATTTTTAGAATGTTTTTCCTTCTTGCATCGCTTGTTCTGATTGCATATGTAAATATGATATTTGAAAATATATTAAATGCCGTTAAGGTGTTAGATATGGACGATAAGGAGAACTGATGTTTCATTTTCTTATAATATTATGGATACTTGGAAATATGTTGTTGTTGTTCTGCTCACTTTCAACTTAATGTTTGTTTATGCTAGTCATTTCGTGAGATATGGAGGCTAGTTTGTTCCAGCAGTTATGGATACATAGCTTATTTTCCAAGCACTGTTTTGCAGGACGAAAGGATGGGGAAATGAATGATACATTAGTTGAAAATATGGGTCATTCTAGTGGATAATCAACCCAAGCTTCAGATCCTAATCAAGTGGTCTTTGAATACTTCAAACTAAATGGCATATATGCTCTAGATCTCTTAGCTGCTGCTTATGGAGGCGAGTCATCGGACTGATGATGAACGAGTTGCACATGAAAAGCAGCATACCGTTCTATTATTGTAAAAAGATCTGTTGTGTGCAAAATTTAGAAGCAGCCTTTTTGGAAAGATGGTTTAGCATCTTTTGCCAATTGTTGTAGCTGTTTGTAAAAGAACTAGCTAAACATTTGTGGGAAAGCAAATTTTTTTAAAGTTGTATTGTAGAAATTTTCTTCTTGAAAGAAGAATATAATAGCTCTTACTTTGTAATTACAAATGTTTTGTGTTTATCTGAACGATATTATGAATTTTTATTTTTCGGCATCTATACTCCCACAATTCCCAGGCTTCCAAAATAATGGAATGTTGGAGTGACCGTTCTCCTTAGAAGTATTGTTAATCAGTGAATTTTTTGGATATGAAGTAATTTTGTGACAAACAACTATTAGGTGTGCATAATGGTTCATTTAGGCTTAAACAGTCTACTTAATTCTCTTTGTTATGACTGTATGAGTCAGAGCAGTTTTAATTACTTCATTGTAAAAAAATGAATGAACTTTCATAACTCGAGTATTTTTTGCCTATAATTTTGAATTCATGTTATTTTACCTTATTGGGGCATTTACAAACATACCACCCATATCCTATTTATTACATTATCTAACACCTAGACTTTACATTTTACATTTACACCGCCCAAAATTTTCATATCACAACAAATAAATCAGTAAAATTTTCAAATCAATTACAGTTTTAAACACCAATTCATAGTGATTTTGTTGCTTTGTATATGTAGCAATCTTCTGCCTGACATGAGTTTGGTGCATCAAAGGAGATAAAATTATGCAGATTGATTTCTTAGGGAATGTTGGAAGGAGGCAGTGGATGATAAGAAGCGACTAGTTTGAGCACAGCTATTAGACTTAGAACTTCTCTCACTGAAGAAAAAGCTAGTCATGGATGTTTCGAGTTGTATTACTAAAATGACTTCTATTGCTGTGCCAAAGGAATTTTTTCCCCGCAAGTTAAAAACAAAAGCTTCCTTATATTCGCTACTTTTCAGCATAAATATAGAATTTTAAATTAAATGGAGAAGGAATTCATGCTGCTGTATTACTTTTTAGGGCCTACTTTTTATTCGTTCAAGTTTCCCCTCTCTCCCCCTCTCTCCCCCCATCTTCTTAAGATGATGAACAGAGCTTGTTCTCGTACAGCTCCCGCTCGGCTTAAGACACAGACCTTAGGTTATGGCTCCTGCTCCCGATCGGCAAGAGACGCACAGAGCTTCAATTCTGGTTCCCGCTCTTGGTCGGCATGACGAAGCCCATTCGCATGCCGGCGACATATTCGGCCGCACCAGCTGTCGTACATCTTCATGGCGCTAAGTTTTCCCTTTGCTGCTGTTAGAACGGAGAAGTGCTTGGGATTTGACAAATGATAGAAATTTATGGGGAAGCTTAACTTTATTTATCATATTTTCTTCTTAATACAAACTCAAAGACACCTCTTAAATTAATGACTAGAATTGTGTCACTATAATTCTAATCTAATGGTTACAATAATTTCATACCTACCACACAATAATTCCACACTTACCACACATAATTTCACACCTACCACACATAATTCCACACCTACCACATTATAATTTCATGTCTACCACACATTCTAGAATAAGTTTCTAGATGACACATGTTTATATAAATTAGGCTCTTATTAAGTTTTATTTAAATAACTAAAATCAAGTTTATATTTCAACACCCTCCCTTAAACTTGATTTTGTGACTCCAAGTAAACTTCTCATTTTAATAAAGTTTTCACTTTTGAGTGGTTTGGTAAAAATATATGCAATATGATCTTGAGACTTCACGTATTGCACTTGTATCTCCATTCTTTCGATGCATTCTTTGATGTAGTGATACCGTGTATCAATTTGTTTGCTTCTATTGTGGAAAACTGAATTCTTTGCTAGCGTTATTGCAGACTTGTTAACGATAGAAATTTTGATCGCCTCTTCTTGTGGTAAACATAACTCCTTTAATAGGTTTCGAAGCCAAATTGCATGACAAACACATGAGGTTGCAGCCACGTACTCTGCTTCACACGTAGGAAGAGTGACAATTGTTTGTTTCTTTGACATCCAAGTGAAAGCAGTGTCTTCCATGAAAAACACGAACCCTGTAGTGCTTTTTCAATCATCTATCTCTCCATCCCAATCACTTTCGTTATATTCTTCAAGCTTGAAATTGTTAGATGATGAGCAAAGTAAGTCAAAATAAATTGTTTCTTTGATATAACGCATATTCCTTTTAGCGGTCTTTAGATGGGTAGCAGTTGGAGTTTCCATGTAGCGACTGACAAATCCAACAGCATAAAGGATATTAGGCCCTGTGCATGTCAAGTAGCGCAAACTTCCAACTAAGCTCTTGAAAACCATTGGATCAATTCTTTTTCCCTCATCATACTTTGATAGCTTGACTCCACATTCTACAGGAGTATTTATAGGTTGACTACTATTCATCTTGAACTTCTTCAATATCTCCCTTGCATAACCTTCTTGAGAGATGAAAATCTCATCATTCGTTTGCTTGACTTCAATGCCAAGATAATATGTCATGAGTCCAATATCTGTCATTTCGAACTCTTTTATCATTGCATCTTTGAAATTTTCAAACATGTTTGGATTGTTTCCGATTAAGATCAAGTCATCAACATATAAACAAACAATCAAGATATTTCCATCCTCATTCTTGATGTAAAGAGCATGCTCATAAGGACACTTTATGAAGCTTTTCTCTTGCACATACTTGTCTATTCATTTATTCCATGCTCTCGGTGCTTGCTTCAGCCCGTATAGAGCCTTTTTTAGCTTTAGAACCTTGTCTTCTTGTCCTTTGACTTTATATCCTGGTGGTTGTTGAATGTAGACTTTTTCTTCAAGTATTCCATTTAAGAAGGTAGATTTTACATGCATTTGATGTATTCTCCACTTATTTTGAGCTGCCAAAGAGATGATTAGTCTAATAGTTTCTAATCAAGCAATAGGGACAAATACCTCCTCATAATCGATGTCTGTTCTTTGACTGTAGCCTTTTGCCACCAATTTTACTTTGTATCTTTCAGTTTCTCCTTTGGAATTCTTATTTGTTTTGTACGCCCACTTCACACCAATTGTCTTATTCCTTTTAGGAAGTGAATTTGCTCCCACGTGTCGTTCTTCTTGATTGCCTTGATTTCTTCATCCATTACATCTTTCCACTTCTTCCTTTGTATGGCTTCTTGGAAATCCACGGGCTCACAGTCGGCAAAGAGACAACAAAGAGTAAGATTATCTTGATCGTTAGTTACCTTAATCTTTTGAAGTGTGATACTCTTTCACTTGAATTTTCTGTTGAAGTTGATGACGATGGGTCTCTTTGAGTACTTGTAGTCAATGTTGTTTGTGGAGTAGTAGGCCCTTCTCTTGCTTGCTCGATCCTTGGCTGCTCTGCAACTTCTTCTTGAAGTATGGGAAAAAGTTGTAGTCCTCATCATGTAGTCCCCAGTCCCATTCTCCTCCTTCATCGAATATGACATCTCTGCTGATAATTGTCTTCCTTGTATTTGGATTGTATAGCTTGTAGCATTTCGAGCTAGTGTCGTGACCAATGAAAATGAATTTCTCGTTGTTGTCATCCAGCTTACTTCTTTTCTCTTCTGGTATGTGTACATGAGTTATACATCCAAAAACTCATATATGAGAGATGTCGGGCTTCCTTCCACTCCATGCTTCTTGTGTTGTCTTTCTCAATACACTTCTTGTTGGTGATCAGTTAGCCAAATAAACAGCACATGCAACCGCTTCTGCCCAAATCTCCTTCAGCAATCTCTTGCTTTTTAACATGCTCCTTGTCATGTTAAGGATGGTTCTATTCTTCCTTTCCGCTACGCCATTTTGTTGGGGGGATCTTGGAACAGTTAGAAGTCGACGTACTTCGTTGGCTTCACAAAGTTCTTGAAATTCTTTTGAAGTGAATTCTTCTCCTCGATCAAATTGCATAGCTTTGATCTTGAGACCACTCTCTTTTTCTATATTTGCCTTAAACTTCTTGAATATTACAAAAACCACTGATTTTTGTTTTAATAAATACACCCATATTTTTCGTGAGAAATTATCTATGAAGAGAAGAAAATAGTTGTTCTTACCGAATGAGCTTGGCTTTATTGGACCGTAGACATCTGTATGTATGAACTCAAGAGACTTTTGGGCTCTTGAACTTGACTCCCTTGGAAAGCTTTTCCTGAAGTGCTTTCCGAGTAAACATCCTTCACATAATTGATTAGGGTGGTTGATGCAAGGTAATCCTCTCACCATCTTTTTCTTTGAAAGTAATTCGAGTCCTCCAAAATTGAGATGCCCAAATCAAAGATGCGAGAGCCAAGAAGCATCTTTATAACAGGTCTTGAGACATTTGGCAATATCATTTTGAATGTTGAGTGGGAACATTCTATTTTTAGACATTGACACCTTAGCAATCAAGTTACCAATATTGTCTTTTAGGAAAAAAATATTTTCTTTCAAGTGAATATCATATCATTTCTCCAAGAGTTGACCTAAACTGAAGTTGTTGCTCTTCATATTTGGCACAAAGTAAACATTAGAAATAAATTTATGCTTCCCATTTTTCTGGAGGATGAGAATGTTACCTTTGTCTTTCACCTCTATCTTGGACTCATCTCCAAAAGACACATTGTCGCTTACTGATTCGTCAAGCTCTATGAACATGTTTCGTCTCCCACACATATGATTGCTTGCACCGGTGTCCAGGTACCGTGTACCATCTTCACCTCCTTCATTTTCCTTGTATGCTAGCAGTAGAGTGTCATCTTCTTCTCTATTTTCTTCTATGTAGTTGACTCTTTCATTAATTTTATGCTCAGATGCTCTACATTCTTTCGTGTAATGCCCGAACTTGTTACAATTATAGCACTTAATTTGAGATTTATCATATCTCGAGTTGGAGCGCCCTTGACCACGTCCTCTTGTAGATCTTTATCCTTTCTCATAGTTATGGTTGGTACCCCACCCTGGCTTGCTAGCATAACCTTGTCCTTATCCACTGCCTCTTCCATGTTGGCTTCTAATATTGTTGAAGATTTCATCTTTCTGAGTTGGTTGGAGATTCATCTTAAGAAGTTGTTCAACAATCTCTTCATTCTTCTTCTTCTTTTCTTCATGGGCTTGTAATGAACCCATAAGTTGCTCTATCGTCATGGATTGTAAATCCTTGGTCTCTTCGATAATAGTTGTGATACTATCAAATTTTGAATCCAACGATTGAAGAATCTTTTCCATGATACCCACATCTTCTAACTTCTCACCATTTCTTTTTAGTTGATTGGAAATGGTAATGACTCTAGAAAAGTAATCGGAGACCAACTCACCTTCTTTCATATGCAAAATATCAAATTGGCTTCTTAAAGTTTAAAGTCGTACCTTTTTAACCTTCTATTCTCCTTTATACGAGACCTCGAGCTTTTTCCATGCAAGCTTGGCCGAAGTAGCACTTGAGATCTTCTTAAAAATCATCTTCATCTAAAGCTTGATAGATGAGGAAGAGAGCCTTCTTGTCTCTCTTTCGCAAGTTTCTTAAGTTATCCTTTTGTATTGTGGATAGAGCGGACTCATCGCTTGGCTCGTAGTAGATTTTCTCCACAACTCCAAACGTCATGTACTCCAATGAGTGTCTTCATCTTGATACTCCAATTGTCGTAAATGCTTTCCTTAAACATCGGGACTTGGAAGAAAATCATGCCACCATTTGCCATTGCTCAATGATGGAACCTTTAGTCTCTGATACCACTTTGTTTGAATGAAGAAGCGTTTGGGATTTGGCAAAGGATAGAAATTTATGGAAGAAGCTTCACTTTATTTATCATCTTTTCTTCTTAATACAAAATCAAAGACTTCACCCCTATTTATACTTGTAGCACCTCCTAAATTAATGACTAGGATTGTGCTACTACAATTCTAATTTAATGGTTATAATAATTTCATACCTACCACACAATAATTCCACACCTACCACACATTCTAGAATAAGCTTCTAGATGACACACGTTTATAGAAATTATGCTCTTATTAAGCTTTATTTAAATAACTAAAATCAAGTTTATATTTCAACAGCTCCAACAGGATCCATTAGATACTCGCATCGAAGCTGCGCGGCATCTCCCACAACTTGTCATCGATCGAGCTCGCGAATGCATCTTCGGAGGTGACGGTGTTATTATAGTCTTCTAACTTGTATAATAAAGTTAAAAAAATTTACACTTAATTTTATATTCAAACAGCCATATTTACAATGGAATTTTTTAGGATGTCGATTTTAAATCAATTTTTTCCCACTGGTGAAGCCAGTCAAATGAGGCCTCTAACATCATATAGGCTTATTAAATCAGAATTTGCTTCATATAATCAAAAAATGCATAGGAAAAAATTTATTCTTCTCGCAAATTATTCAACTATACTTCTCTAATTTTTTTCATTTATTTAGTGAAAGTTTTTCTTGCACAAATGTCATTGAAAATAAGATTCAACATGCATTTTAGGGGGTCTGCTGCTTTTAAAGCTACTTCTTAGAGAACCAGCTTCTCAGGTTCTACCAGAAAGTTGTTGAAAAATCATAAGTTTGTTTTGGCAATCTGCTATGTTGCAGTTGTTTGTGATGAAAAAGATTGTTTTGCCCTTATATATTATCGGAATAACTGTAATTTTCAAAATAATTACAGCTGAATAATAAAAATATATCCTGCTACACAAAAAGCTCTTGTGGCGTCCAAAATACGTTTATACATAAAAATTAATCAGTCATATCACGCATATATCTATATTAACAAAGACCACAAAAAAATCAACAGGCTTAGAATGATGTTTGTTGTTATGTCTTGTCGATCAAGTCTTCATGATAATCTCTTCTCCACAGTTGCATCTCTCCTCACTTGATCACTGCCTAGAGCGAACTCATCATTGTCATCGATCCAATGAAAATACTTGTAATCTTGAGGTAGTATGTTTCTAAAACAACGATTAAATCTCCTCCTATAGCTATAATCCCTTCTTAATTTGTACTCAAACACTGGTATCATAGTAGCATGATGGAACTCTTTAAATATCTGATTATCTTGAACTCATACTTTTTGTGAATAAAATATATTTGGCTTCAATTGACAAAAAAGAGTAGATATACTACATAAACATTAAAGAATTGAACAATTTTACAATAAAAAAATATAAATATGACACATCAAGAAAACCTTAATAAAAAATGCTACAAAGATGTAGAAAGTATACATCTATAAATCCACCATACAATTGAAATAGGAATCATCAATAAGGAGAGAGTAGGTAATGTTACATAAATACAGTTGATGTATTTACCAAAGCATCTGTAATCTATTCTCTTAATTGGAACATCCCCTGAACACCCTCCGTCAGATGTGTTGTACTCATTCGCACCAAAGTCCTCATTGGGCAATGAATACTCGACTCTATTTTTAAATGCTTCCTTAGGCATGCAGGTTTTATGAATTTGATATTACCCATGATTGACCGTGCATAAAGATTCTCTATAATACTTCAACATGCATTTTAAATAATTATAATGTTTCTATCTTGAAAGCCACAGATCATGTTAAGTTGATTGAATCAAGGTTTAAGGTATATTTGGCTATGCCAGTTTTGATCAGTAAAGTCTCATCCAACACTTCGTCAAACAATTACACATTCCATAATTCAAATTGGATGATAAAATTGCGGATTTCAATTTCATCGTCTTACATTATTTTACATTTACTTTTTATTCTAGACAAATCAGTTGCAATTGAACTTTCATTGTGGTAAGAGTTTCAATTAGATTATTGATTTTTGGTGGCTTTCAACTTATCGTTGATTTATTTGATTTAAATGATGGATTATACTATCTTTTCCAAGTTTATAACAAAAGAAACGAATCTTTGATTTAATTAGTGGTCTTTAAAAGTGCAAATCTCAAATTAGGCTTATGTGGTCTATAAAAAACTGCATAATCTAATTGCATTAGGAACTCTACATCCTAAGATGACGTACACTATTTAGAGATGAAATGGATGAAGAAATTTAACTCGCCTGCAATTGTCAAGGCTTGAAAGCACGTCATCAGATTCTTCCAGTTCTCTTGTGACAGAAAGGATAGAAAATTAGTGAAAGAGGACCATCATAAAAAATATATATATCCATAGAAACGAAATAGAATGTGTCAAAACCACAACTCCTAGCTCAGCTGAAGAAATTCACTATAAACTGGATATTACATGTATAGTCCCTCATCCCACAAGCGGGAAAGGGTTGAACACTCTTCAGATTTACAATGTCGGTTGACGAATGAACTTGTTGTAAGAAGTTGGCGGCGACAGATGGCTATCGGTGGAGGCTGGCGGATGGTGGTCAACGGTGGTTAGCAGTGATCAATGGCTGTTAGCAGTGGTCGACGGTGGACGATGGTGAGCGATTATGGCCTACGGTGGTTGATGGCGGTCGGCTATGGTCGACAGCGGTAGACAGTGGTCTGCAGTGGTTGATGGCGGTAGGTTGTGATCGACGATGGCAGGAGTGATGTTGCACTTCAGTTCATTCTCAAAGTTTCAAATTTTTCTCAAGCCTCAAGCACTCCTCCCCTCATGAGAGTGGTTTGTCTATATTTATAGAGTTTTTTGGTGCAATTAATGTCAAAATATGAACCACAATTATCAGACGGTCTTGAGAGATTCTTATGATCAGACGTCATTTGATAGATAATTGAGTGTCATAATGATGTCGGAATTGAGCGATCTTGGGCTTGTTGGATTCATCTTGTCAAGAAGCTCGATTTGACTATAAGCTCGTCATATTCGACATTGATTGATGTTCCAAATATTATCAAATATCTTCTAAATGTGGTTTAATAGATTGACTTGAGTTTGATTTGACTCGAATAGTATCAGTTTTGATATCATTTGGTCTGTCTCATCGAGCTAGTATGTTTAACTGTAAGTTTGTTAAAATCGGGCTTTGAAAGATTTTTTATCAAAGTTTGAACATTTCGTGCTTAAAAGATTGTCTCGAAATCCGGATCATTTCTCGATATTTGTGCAGCGTGTTGAAACTTTGTTGATGGTGTATCAATACTACTAATTATGTAATTAAAATTTTTATGCTTGATTATTATCTTATTTGATTTATTAATTAATTATTCCCAACAAATTTATTATATTAATCATATATTAATTGGTATTATATTAATAATATTATGAATATTTTAAAAATCCTTTAAAACTTTCTATATAATCCTTTCACTTTGCCTAAAACCATCAATAAAGTTCCCATACATATTACGACTGGTGGTCAAGTGAGTTTATATCAAAAATAAAAATAAAAAAATTGTAAAAATATAAAGATGTGACAATTACAGAGATATGTAGGCAATTTTTATAGATGAATAATATTATCATTTAACAGCAGTTGCAATATGTCACGTGGTCAATGAATCTAGCAAGATGATACTTATGGCAAAGGAAATTAAATTTAAGACAATCTCAAATTAAAAACATTTTACATGACGAATCACTAATATTCGGTAAAAAAAATAAATAAAAAAACATTTGCTATTTTTGCACCATGGCGGCGGATGAATTTGCATTAATTCGAAATATTTGTAAAAGAGGCATTTATTTGCATATCACCACATTCTTATATATTTACATGTCTAATTCACACGTCAAAATAGTTAGCATAAATTTTTAAATATTTTTCAAAAAGAATATTCAAACAAATTAAAAATCATATATATCTCTGATTTCAATAAACTTAAATTCAAACCGAGACGGACCCAATGACAACAAAATTGGTCCAATCCGAGTCAAATCAAGCTTGAATCAAGTCATTTAACCACCTTTGAAAGCTTCAAGCGACTAATTGGAGGATCAAATGAATTCCAAACCTGACAAGCTTATAGTCAAGTCTGAGTGTCTCGATAAGATAAGTCTAAAACCCAAGATCATTTAATTCTAACATAGTTAGAATACTTAAATGGTAACAAAATGTCATCCAATTAGGAGAATCTCTTCGAGGCATCTAATGGAATGATTTATATTCCTCCTTATTTGTAGGGAGGCCACTCCCATACCATACAAATAAAACCCCGCCCTCTTCGTGTAAGGGGACCTAGAGCTGGTTCGCAAATAATTAGGAGTTGAATTCCAATATCATTTTGGAATGAAGAACCAATGAAGGCTTTCAGATCCCACAGTCATCGACTGCAATCGACCATCACTCACCAGCCACCGGCAACTAATGTCGGTCGTCCTCTGCTTGTTGCAACGAAGTCCCATTTGGAGTAATGACATGCACTATAGTAACAAAGCACCGAGTTAAGTAAAGGTTGATGTGGTGGAGTAAAGATCAAAGTCGCGTCATAACATATTTTTAAACACCGTGCAATAATGTACCTTGAAAATAGTGCACCGAAGTTCTGATAATTACTCCCAACAGCAATTGTTTTCTATCTTTGTACTATGAATCCTTCATATGCAAATGATAGCATGGATGTCAATGACACGACTCCAAGAGAAGATTTAATTCAAGTTCCATGTGGGCCAATTACTAGATGTGGTGCAAAGATTTTGAAAGACGCTCTTAATAGATTAGTCTAGGAGGATTGGAGTCAAGCCAATTCATGGGAGTCTAAGGAGAAAGAGCCACAAAGATTTGTCACCTTAATCCAAGCCCAAGGATAAAGGAGTCATATTATTATGGTTGGATATTTCATCTTTTATTGTGGTTTAATAATGACTTGCATGCTAACTTGATGTAGTTTTTCATTTGTTTTAGAAGATCTTTTATTTCTCTTTTTTTCTTGTAAGTTTTAGCTTATATATAGCCCTTACTTCAAATAAGAATAAAAAGACTTTTGATTTTGGCGAAACTTGCTTTTGAGTTGTTTCCCACGGTTTCCTTAGGATTTTAAATAAACTCTTGCTCATCGCATAATGAGTTTTTCTCCGATTTATCAAGCAGATTTCCACCCCGTTTGTGGCATCTATCATTGTACCAAGATTCATTCCTTATGTAAAGCATACGATGAATGTTTTTTACCAACATTCTTGTTTACTTTTAGCAATTAGTCAAGGTTTATCTACATCCACCCATTTTACCTTCAGTTTCAACCATTAGTTCGATTTGTTCCAGCTTTGGGACAATTTTTTGTGTTGTTTCATGCATCTCATATGAATTTCCATCAATTACTTTTAGTTTTGGCTTAGCACATCAGTTTTTCTAATTAAAACATGAATCCCTACGGTCCTATCATGATTTCTATGCACATCAGTTTGGTATCAGAGTCTCACGGTTCTCGAATATATAATTTTCTTGATTGGGTTATTGATGTTCTTGTTGGATGTTTCTTTTTCTTGGGTAATTGATGAGATTAGTTATGTTCTTGTTGCTTATATCTAATTTTTTTATCTATGTCCGAATTTTCAGTATGTAATCCAATTTGTTCTTCATTTCATAATTAATTGTTCAATTAGCTGCTCTTATTATTATTCATATCCGTGTTCTTGTTTATATTTGTGTTCTTATTCATATTCGTGACTTGATTATTAATATCCACATCGTTATTGTTCATGTGATTGCCTAAATCAGTGTTCTTGATTTTGTTCTTGATATTGTTCAAGATAAATGTCGTTCTTGATGTGAACTTGTTATTTTCATTTCTTATTTTTTTATTTCTTATTTTTTTATCTTATTGTTTTCATAAGTTTAGTTGTGCTTTTATTTTGATTCAAGATATCAAAATTCGTGTTTCATTACCATATTCCCAATGGTTTGCCTAGCATTTTGATTTTTTCTTATTTGTGGTAATCCAGACTTTGATTTATGTTGTTAATTTTGGATTCTTGCTTACCTATATTCTTTGTAATTCCTCAATCATGTCTGAACCGAATTTTGAAGAAGAGGAAAGGAAACCAGTTGTTCCTAATATCTAATTTTAAGCATTAGCGGGGGAGATGAGAAGCATAATGAGAGCTGAGTTTGAGCAAATTCATGAAACGATGGAACGGGTAGAGCAAGGAATCCAATAAAGATAGCTATGAAATGTTTCCAATAGGCAAAATGAGAGAGTTCCACCGAGAGGAGTGAAAGAGAAGGATGAAGAATATTATGAGGCTAGATTTGATGAAGAAACGATAAGGAATAATTTTTTAAGAAGAAGCGTTAAAGTGGGCAAGCTAGAGGCATTAGGAATAGAGACGATAACAACTTGGGGAGTATTAAGATGTGTATTCCTTCTTTTCAAGGCAAAAATAATCTTGAAGCCTATCTTGAATAGAAGAAGAAGGTGGAATTAGTGTTCGACTGCCACAACTATTCCGAAATAAAGAAGGTGAAATTAGCCGCCATTGAATTTACTGATTATGCTATTTTTTGGTGGGATCAATTAATTTTGAGCAAGAGTAGAAATCAAGAACATCCCATAGAAACATGTGAAGAAATGAAAGTTGTCATGAGGAAACAATTTGTGCCAAATCATCACTATCGAGAGTTGTATCAAAACTTACAAAGGCTTAGGCAAGGTAATCGAAGTGTGAAAGATTATTATCAGAGATGGAGATTGCTACAATTCAGGATAATGTACTATAGCTAGATTCTTAATTGGTTTAAATAAAAAAATCCAAGATAGAGCGGCAATGCAACATTATGTGGAGTTGGAGGGCATGTTACATGTGACCATCAAGGTAAAGTGACAACTCAAGAGGAGGGGGTGACCCGCGTGTGTCAAACAATGTGGGTTCTTCATGGAAGTTGAATTTTTAAATAAAAGAAAACAAGGCAATTGCAAAGTCCAAACCTGAGCCAAGACAAAGGACAACCAGCCAAGGAACTCAAGGGAAAACTGACCCTTCCACTTCTAAAAATCGAGACATTAAATGTTTTAAATGTCAAGACAGGGTCATATAACCATCCAACGTCCTAACAAAAGAATCATGGTGATAAAGGACAATAGAGAGATTGAGACTGATGAAGAATTAGAAATTGACTCTATACCAGCAACAGAGGACATTGAAGGTGAAGAATATGCGATCACAGGAGAATTGTTAGTCACAAGAAGGGCTCTAAGTGTGCCTACCAAGGTTGATGAGGGAGTTCAAAGAGAAAACATTTTTATACCATGTGTCATGTACAAAACAAGGTATGTAATATGATCATTGATGGAAGAAGTTGTACTAATGCTGCTAGCACTATTTTGGTTGAAAAACTAGGACTGCCAACCATCAAGCACTCGAGGTCTTACAAGCTGCAATGGTTTAATGATAGTGCTAAGGTAAAGGTGAACAAGCAGGTTTTGGTCTCATTCTGCATTGGAAAATATGAAGATGAAGTCTTGTGCGATGTAATACCAATGCAAGCAGGTCATTTGTTACAAGGCAGATGACCCACAATTTTATATTATGATATTTTTAATTTAATTGCAACGACGCCAAAAACTTGACCCCGCTATATTATATGTATAGAATTGTAATTATTTATGTTGTGGATGCTACGCAAGTATACGTATCGTATCAAGTAATACGAGGCTCTAGTGGAGTCCCGGTTATCGATCCCACGGGAAAGAGAAAATTAAATAACAACTAATTTTAAAATAATAATAATAATAATAATAATAAAACTAGTATACGAAAATTTGGAATTCTAAATTTAAGCGCAATAAAGTAAACTAAGTATTCTAATCGAGTAACTTTAACTAAGTAGAGAATTAATACGTATTTAAAAGTGCAGGAAATTAAACTAAATAAGTCTTAACTATTTAGAGAAAGTATCTTTCCCCTTGTTTAGAAATTTAAGTGATTGATGAATTTAAATAGATAATTTTAAGGTATTGTGACAAATAGGAGCATTCCTATTCTTTACCCTTTGGTCCAGTGTAAAGAATATTGACTAATCCTATGTTTGATTACCGAATCGCGTGCTAGCTCGGGAGGATACCGACCGCCACTTCGTAGCTCCCACGTTCCCCTCACCCGAGGGCTAACATCTACACTTCGCCTCTCAAACAATAGGACCGAATTGAATATTTTAGTCTGTCACACTAAAATGCTCAATTTTAAGCCCAGTGATATTATTTCCCTATTTATTTGCACCTTCCTTCCAAGGCTTTTGAATTCCCCGAATATCAGATGTAATTTTTACTATAGTTGTAAATCAACACATTTTAACAAATCAAATGGCCAGTTTGAAAAGTAAATTAAGTTTTAAGTAAAAATTATCACAATTTATTAATATATAAAAGTATCTCTATTTTAATTTCATCAAGTCACTTAATTTCATAAACGAGGAGAAAGACTAAATAAACTACTCGAATGCATGGGAACTAAACTAAGCATGGATTTCATTTAAAGTTAAAAACAATAAATACAAATACTTATCTTGATTTATCCCCAAACAGACTCCTCGTAGTTCCTTTGACTCTTCCTTCCCGTACAGCACAACTCACTAATTACTCACTAAACTCACTAAAGACTGAAAGATTGCACCCTTAGAACACACACAAGACACTTAGAACACACAAATGACACTTAGAACACACAAATGACACACATAGAGGCTGAATTTCGGCCTCTATATATAGAGGTAAGCAAAGGTCCAAGAGGTGTGTAAGCATCTCTTCAAAAGTGTCCAGAGTTCAATGTATCTGTGTCATTTGAACTAGCTCGCCGTCGGCGACGAACTACCTCGTTGTCGGCGAGGCTTCTAGAAGATCTTCAAACCGCGCTATCTCGCTGTCGGCGGGCTCGGGCTCGTCGTCGCCGAGATAGTTATAAATCCTTCGTAAATGTCTCATCGTAACCTCGCCGTCGGCGGCTCGATCTCGTCGTCTGCGACTCAAGACAAATTGCTTTATTTTCTTCCTTTTTGCTCCAAATCCACTCCTTTTTATGATTTTTTGCTTTTATCACCTAAATTCTCCATTCCTGCAATAAAATAAAGAAAATACCCTTCTTTAAAGTGCAATTTCATCAAAAATAGGTATGAATTTCTTAATAAATTTTTCAGTGATCAAAATCCCCCAAACTTACTTATTACTTGTCCTCAAGTAATTTTAGTACTACATTAAAATAATGATTTCTATAGTAAGATTTTTCAATTCAAATAAACTATGAATTAGATTAATCAATATAATAAAGTTAAATAAAAACAATTCATGTAATTTTAATTAATCTTATAGAAATAAATTATTTAGTTATCGTGTCTAAAATTTCTAGCTTACTATTCATTTCGTGAATGACTATATTTAAAAGAATAATTACTTAAGATATTCATATGATAAGAAATTCAAGAAAACACTATTAGGTAAAATTCTAATCCATAAACATAAGTTTGAAAATATCTAAGTTTTTCCTTTTAGGTTAATTCAATTGAAGCCAATTTTTGATAAGACATCTCCTCAAGCTTCTCCTCATTTTTCTTTTTCTTTTTCTTTTTCTTTTTCTTTTTCTTTTGAGGATTATCGTATCCGGAGAGCCTCGTTAATAATTTTGAACTTCATTTTCATCTTCCTAAATTTGAAACTTAGGAATATTTCTTAGCTTATATATACTTCATAGCTTTTACTTTATTGATTTTCAATCTTTTCTTTTTCACTTGAATACTTAAGAATTTTAATTTTAGAATATAGTTTTCCTTACTAAAAATAGTTTACTATATTCTTATTCCCTTTAACCAAATATTTTATTCTATTTAATTAATTAAAGCACTAGAAATATTTCATTTAACCTTTTATAATAATTAAATAAAATAATTCATATTAATTAAATTGAAAAATTTGCTATAAAAATCATTTTATAATAATTTGAAAATAGAAATTGAGAAAAAATTAATAACTAAATTTGTATTTTACTCCCCCCCAAACTTAAATTTTTATATCTATTCTAAATAATGAAAAAGGGAAAGTAAATAAATCATACCTTTCAAGTTTATGTATTTCTTTTCTTTGAAATTTTTTGCGAGCTTTTTCATTTTTCATCGAACTCTGTATCGTTAGTATTCTCCATATATATATAACAATTTAAAGAAAATGCAGGGATAAAATCTAAGATAAGTATTAACTATAACAATTAAAATTAACTCTACACTACACATATGAATTACTAACATATTAAAAACATTTTAACTAACATATTAACAATTTTACAACTTAAAACAATACAGAATAAAAAAAAAAAACATACTAAAGAAAACTAACATCCTATTTAACATAAAAACAAATGTAATTAACTAACACAAAAACAAAAACTAAACTACTACAACAATTCAAGCAAATAATCTAACAAACATCCAATGTCTCAAAACATAAAGTACTGTATATTACAAATATACAAAGTCTTTAAAATAACTTAACATCAAACAAATAAAACAAATAAAGTCCTAATCTTCGAGCATCAAAGTCTCGTGACTATATCATCTCCTCCCCGATCCGTAGGCCGAGAAGACCGAAGCGAGATGATACCGTGAATATCGGGGGCACTCGTGAAAGAAAACATCTAAATCACCACTCCTATAACGACGTTCAGCTTCATAGTATGTAATCTCGTATTCCGAATGTCGCTGGAGATATTCGCTATCATAATCATGTCTCCTCTCCAGATTATCAATTCTTTGATCAAAATGATCAAATCTTCTCCCCTTGTTTCTCCAAACTACTCAAAACTTCTTCTATGCAGGTGTCAATTCATTCATCGGATCTTGTAGGGTAGGGGTGGTAGGCTCGAGAGGTTCATGGCTAGTAGAGGGTATATCTCTACTCGACCGAGTGAAATAACTTCTTACTCCCGCTCTCCACCCTTCATGAGATTCATACTTCTTAATATTGGCACTGTGAGTGGTTTCATTGGTTCTACCCATTCTTCATTATCTCTAGCCTCAACTCCGGAGAGTTGGCGAGTGTAAAAATTAATCCAGAGGTGTCCCGATCCAGCTCCACTCTCATTTCGAGGAGTGGCCGGATGTTTCGATAAATAATTCTCCCGATGTCGATGCTTCTATTATTCCGAATACGAAATTCGAATTGCTCTATCTCGTGTTACCTCACTATGGTGATAAGTGGGTAACAGAGTAGAACAAATAAAGTAATGCCGAGCTTTGAGATCGCATTTAATTTAGAAAGAGGAAAATTCACTCTTTCCTCGTCGCTTAATTTTCCAAACTCCGGTCCCATCGATGAGAAAGTTAATGACTTCCTCCAAGTGGTCCTTCCATCGTTCCAATAGTTTCATACTCGCTAAAGTGCGAGTCATGAATTTCATAGAACGCGTTAATTCTTGCAAGCATTGAATTCTACAAAAACCCTCGTACCTTTACTCGGTGCATCTTCGCGGCAATCAAATTGGCATAAAATTCTTTAACCACTTCTACAGCATGCTCTATATCGAACGTAATGTAAATTCTCCCAACCTCGTTCCTTAATAATCCGCTCTACTTCTCCTCCCGGATTTTTGAAAACCCAATATGCAATGCACTTTCTTCCTCGAATATTTTCAAAATATTTAGTCCGTGCTCGTGCATCGATGAATCGGTCTTCGTCGATTCTACTCGACGTTTTTGTCGTGGAGCCATACGATCGATCTCGTGAAAATCATGAAAATTTTCACTAAACTTAAAAATAATCCTAAGAAGGCTTCCTACAACATTTATAAGCAATTTAAATTAAATTCCATGGATTTCCACCGAATATTTCTTCCATATTTTGATATTTCCCAAAATTTGCAATGTGGTGAAAATACACGGTGAAAATCAAAAAATTTTTGCATAGGAGTGAAGCACTTACCAAGAGAAGATGAAATCCGGTGTTTTTGAGTGATGAAATCGCCTCTAAATCCAAGATCTCTCAAGCCCTAGGTCGGTTTTTGCGAAAATGAGAGGTCGGGGATGATGAATAGTGTTTTCGACCCGTCAAATATATGTTTTTCCCGACCTCGCTCGTCGGCCGAGATTTTTCTCGCCGTCGGCGAGCTAATATTTTTCGGAACCAAAAACTCTCGGAAAAATCCATCGTCGGCGAGAAATTCTTCGTCGTCAGCCGAGATCGATCTCGGCTGTCGGCGGGATTTTTCTCGCCGTCGGCGAGATTCCAAAAATTTAAAATTTTCGAAATTCGTCACTCATTTTCGTCCTTAATTTGCCTTATATTATATTTCCGATCACATCATTTATTAATTTAATATGAAGATTAGCTACTTATACACAAACAAATTCACACAACACAACAAATTAACTTTAATATTGAAATCCATGAGATATACAAACTAACGTAATTTTAGACTCTATAATCAAACTTCAAACTTCAATCCTTACTACTAATCAAAGATCGCAAACCAATCCACGACACACTAAATGCCGATACAAAACTATGACGCATATCTCAATTAAGTTTAGAGATATTCAAATCATCACTCCACACATAATAAAATCTAAATCAAATCAAATAACATCAATACAAACATACTATGGAAATCTTTACTACTACTCTTCAAGGTCAGAATCTTCATCTTCTCTGATATTTCCGATATGACGATGATGCACAAATAAGTTATAGAAAGGCCTGAAGGGAAATTCCAGCGCATTCTTCGATGATCCAATCCTTCCGTCTCGCAAATGAAGAAAGCTAGCTTCCAGGTGTCCGGAATGATCAAAGTGTTCCTTCATCCTCCAGTCAATGTGATCAAATAAATCAGATATATTGTCGATTGAATCTCTCACTTTCTGCAGTTCTTTCTCCATTCCTTTAATTTTCTTCAAAAGTAACTCCGTTTTATCTGAAATAGGCCTTGCTATAGGATTATTCTGTGAAGCTCTATCAGAGATAAATGTAATGTCTTCATTATTGTCCAAAGTAGGGAACATATCTGTAGGATCAAGCAGCTTCAAAGTTAACAGAACCTTTTCCCAAGCCTCATAAGAAACCCAGTACCGATCGCATAATGCAAAAATAGTAGATGGGTGTCCTAGTCCGTGAACTGACCCATGCACAATTAAACCCAATGCAGACTTAATAATTATTGATCCAACATCAATAGCCAATCCACTTTGAATACAATAATTCAATATAGCGCATTCCTTTGAAACCTTGTTTACTGATATGCCTAAAATATATATGCTTTTTGCTATATCATTTTACTTATTTTTTGATGATATTACACTTTAAAGGAAGGTATTTTGTATGTTTTTTGGTTTTAGGTACAAGAAATGGTGATTGGAGCAAAAGGAAACAAAAATGGTGCAATTTGGAGCAAAAACGAGCAAGAAATGAAATTTCGCACCGACACCTTTCGATAAGTCTTTCGATGCTTAATCTCTTTTAAAATTTTTGCATATTTTTGAATGAGATTACACTTTAAAGAAAGGTTGTTTTTATGTTTATTTTGCAGGGCTATCTCTTACGAACGCAACGCAACTGAAACGGGGCGAAACGAAGCTAAAACGGGGTCAAACGGAGCGAAACGGTGGAGCTGCTCAGAGCCATCTCGCCGACGGCAAGATCGATCTCGCCGACGGCGAGATTTTCCCAAGACCACCGAAAAGTGGCCGAAAAGCTCGCCGACAAGTGAGCTCGAATCTCGCCGACAGCGGCCCGGACGACCACGAACCGACTTTTGGCGGTTTTGGGCCAATATTCGACGTATTTGGACGCTTTTTCGAAGGGGTGCGTAAGAAAACTCTTGGGAATTTGTCCAAACTCTTTAAAAATGGCGAATATAGGTTAGAAAAAAAAAGATGATTAAGAGAAGAATAGAGAGAAAAAATTGGAGAAAAACCTAGAGGAATGTTTAGGATTCTTAGATTAAGAGTAGAAATGTAGATTTCTACCCTTTTGGAGAGATTGGAGAGGAGATTTTTGAGAGAATTTGTAAGGATCGTACGAGCATCGCATAGATCGACGGGAGACTTCATGGGAGAGATCTTCCTCTTTCTTTCAAAGGGAAAAAGCTAAGTATTGTTCTTCATTATCTTATGATTTTGTAAACATTTATGTAGTGGATTTGCTTTGTTTAAATGAAGTTTCCTTTGCGTTTTCTTCGTGCTTTGTGACGTATCTCTCTTACTCTTTCTTCTTCTTTGGAAATAGTGACATGAGATGATTATGCTATTGTTTTCAATTTACTTTTCTTTTCTAATGAGTAGAATTCATGCTTAGGATTTTGTGATGCATGTTAGAAGTTAATTTAGATATAAATGTGATGGTTTTTACTTGCACTTCATTTACATTGCAATTAAGGCCCGTTGTAATGTTAAAATTTGTTGTGAAAACATACGATCCGAGAGGGCTATGCTTTCTACAACTAAGTACGAACCACATTTAAATTCCATGAATGGTGAAGTTCATGAAGTTGAATGCAAATAAATAGGGAAATAATATTAATCGGGCGCAGAATTGGAGATTTTAGAGTGACGAAGCTAAAATCCTTAATTCGGTCCTATCGTTCGGGTGCCGAAGTGTAGATGTTAGCCCTCGAGCGAGGGGAACGTGGAGCTCCGAAGTGGCAGCTCAGTATCCTCCCAAACTTAACTCGCAGCATTCGGTAACCAAGCATAGGATTAGCCAATGTTCTTTATGCTCTGACTAAAGGGTAAAGAATAGGATTGCTCCTATTCTGGCACATACAATATTAAATGCATCTCAATCCTATACATTATCTATTTCATTACATAAGAATAAGTAGTTTTTAATATCTCAAAATTCTCCAAACCAATTCATCCAAAAAGCGGTTATCTTTAAAATTATTATTTGCACTTAGTTATAATTACTATTACATTTAACACTTGCATTTAGGAGTAGTTTTTAGATAAAACACAATTTTAATCGACATTCCAAACTAAGGACTATTAGTAGTAGTATTAGAATTTGACTAAAGACCTCTTACTTCACTTCCTCGTGGATCGATACTGGGGTTTTTAAAGAAAACTCTATATTACTTGAAACGATACGTATACTTGCGTAGTACCCCTAGTGTGTAAAATATTTTCTAATTTTTTATATCATTTAAGACTTTGCACACTAGCCGCTATTTATAAATCGGGTCAAGTTTTTGGCCATCTTTTGAAGTTAATTTATCGCGTAATCGCGGGTCGGTCAAGTTTTTGCGCCGTTGCCTGGGAAGCTTCTGTAAGAACTTTAGGAAAATTTTAGTTGAAGCAATTAGGCTTAGATTTGGAAAACTCGTAGTGTAATAAAAACTATTTTTGTGTGAAAATTTTTTTGTTGTATGAAACATTGTTGTGAAAAAAGATTGTTGTGTGAAAAATATGGTGTTCGTAAAAATATTTTGTTGTGTCAATATATTTCTTCGTTTATTTGTTTAATTGTTAATATATTATTTGTTGTGTTACGTATGCGAAACAAAGGATCCGTAGGACTTGTGCCTTATTATCCCGAGTTTGAAGAAAATAAAAAATAAAAATTCGTAAAGGACTCAAAAACTAGAAGTGGAAATGGAAAACTTTCAAGATAATAAATTGGAAAATCATCATAAATTATCGAGGGATTGCATAAATCCTACGACAGATGAAATTCACTTAAGTATACAATACCCCGTCGTAGAAGCCGACTCATTCGAAATAAATTCCGAGATTATCCAACCGGTGCGTAACAACCGCTTAGAGGAACTCCTTTGGAGGAACCCTATTTACACTTATCAAATTTTCTAGAACTTTCGTGCTACATTTCATTATAACGGTATGTCGACGATGTCGTTAGACTAAGGCTTTTTCCTTTCTCACTAAGGGATAAGGCTAAAATATGGTTATATTCATTAAGCACTCGGCTCTATTAAAAATCGGAGGAGTTAAGTCAGAAATTCCTAGCTAAGTATTTTCCACCTTCAAGGACTACTAAACTTAGAAACGATTTTATCTCATTTTGTCAGTATGAAGGGGAATCAATATACGAAGCTTGGGAAAGATTTAAGGAACTTCTAAGAAAGTGTCCACACCATGCTTTGCCCGATTGGTTAATCATTCAAACTTTTTATAATGGGTTAGTAAGATCCCTTAGGTCTATAATCGATGCCGCCGCTAGTGGATCATTAATTTCAAAATCATTCGATGAAGCATATGCATTAATTGAAGAAATGGCTACAAATGAATTTCAATGGCCCTCTACAAGGGTAAATCATAAAAATGTAGCTAGTGTTCATGATACGGATATAATTACAATTCTCGCATCTCGCATTGCCGCAATATCAAGGAAGTTGGACCAATTTGGAATGAACCAACCTCAATTTACTCCCGTAAGTGAGGAAAGTTCATTAGGGCCTATAATTGATTCTAAATTATCATATAAGACTTTAAATACCATAAACAACCCGTACTCTAACTTTTACAACCCGTAGTCGGGAGAACCATCCTAAATTTAACCGGAATCACTACTACCGACGATGGAAACCAACAATGGGAAAATAATCATACAAATCATAATGGAAGTCGGAATAATCAGTAGAACATAAACTATAGACTTTCATATCCACCGGACTCTAACAATGATCAACAATTTAAGGATAAGAAGATGTTTATGGAAGAAGTGGTATCGTAAATGGGAAACCAACTGCAAAGTCAAAATGCCGCGATTAGAAACATGAGAGAATCAACTGAGACAAATTGCTAATTCACTTAGCAATATACCACAAGGAACACTTCCTAGCAACAATGAGATCAACCCTAAAAAGAACACTTATGAACAAATAGTAGCTGTCCAATTAAAAAATAGAAGAGAGATAGAGGATGTGGTTAGGAAAGAGAAAGATGTTGTGAGAGAAACAAAAGAAACTAAAAGACCTGAAGAACATGTTTCTAAGGATCTGAAAAAATTAATATCTCCAACTAAAATCAGTTTGGAAAAACCACCACCTCCATTCCCTCAAAGACTTAGATAGCATGAGTTGGATAACAAATTTTCAAAATTCATAAAAGTACTTAAGAAGTTAACGATAAATATTCCTTTCACTGAAGCTTTGGAACAGATGCCAAGTTATGCAAAGTTTATAAAGGATATATTAAACAAGAAAAGGAAATTTGGGGATTACGAGACAATTGCACTAAGTGAGGAGTGCAAGCTATACTTCGAAAAATTTTCCTCGAAACTTAAAGATCCTCGTAGCTTTACAATTCCTCGTGCAATCGAGAAAAATTATGTGCAAAAGCTTTATGTGATTTAGGAGTAAGCATTAATGTGATGCCTCTATCTATATTTAGAAGGTTAGGTTTAGTTGATATTTCTCCCACTATCGTAACCCTTATGTTAGCCGATCGATCTATCATTTATCCAAAAGGAGTTATAGAAGACGTGCTTGTTAAAGTGGATAAATTTATCTTTCCTTCGGACTTTATTATATTAGATATGGAGGAAGATAAAGAAATTCCAATTATTTTAGGGAGACCTTTCCTCGTTACTCGGACAAGCTATGATAGATGCGCAAAAAGGAGAGTCGACTATGAATATTAATGACCAAGAAGTTACTTTTGATGTATTAAAGACTATGAAATTTCCAAATTGAGAGAAAAGATTATGATTGTTTTTTGATGGATAAAATCGATTATCTAAGTAAAGAACATTTCCAAGAAAGTTTTCGAGAGTAAGTTAACAAATGAGATTGAAATAGACTTTCATGATGAGTCAAAAATGTTATGTAAAGAAGACCGTATGTATGTTCGTGAGAGGTGTGAAATGATGAACGCTACCAAAAATAAGTAAACTTTTAGTTCCATCTCTTGAAAAATCTCATGAACTTAAGATGGATGTACCCTATACAATTTTAAAGCCTATCTATTTAGGGAATTCATCTACACAACCAAGTCTTAATATCTTTAGATGCGACTCAATCACAAGAAAAACCCGAATTGAATGATGAACAAGATAAAATTATCGAACTAAGACTTGGAAGAGAATTCGAGGATATATTTCTAAAGAACTTCGAGTTGAGAAAAGAGGATAAGAATATTGAAAGACCATCTGGAAGAAATTCCTAAGGAATTAAAAAAACCTATTTTCTCAACTAAGATAGATCCTCCATCATTTAATAATTATAAAGGGGAAGAATTGGAAGATAACTTGAATAATAAGAGTGACATAAAAGAATTTGATCTTGAATCTGAATTATTTAAAGAGAATTTGATCCAAAATTTGAAAGATATTGAAGTATCTTATAAAGATCCATTTCTTATCAATTTCAAGGATGATATTAATATGCAATTTCGGAAAATCAATAGAAGAATATTGGATCTAGAAGGAAATATGAGGAACAATGATATAAATCCAACCGAAATTGAAGAGCTAAATGAAAAATTAAAATTTGAGGATTTTATAGAATCCCGGATCCGAAAATGATCGGGCGATCGATCGAGGATTACTTAATTGGAATTTCGATCCAGGTGGAATCATTTGTCGGGCTAACGACGTTAAACCAAGCGCTTTATGGGAGGCAACCCATAGTTATCAGTGTGCTTTAATTTAGTGTGCTTGAGATTCATGATTGTTAGTGTTGTTTGGTGTTTGCTTTAGAGTGGATTGACTTAATCTTTATGTTTCATTATGGATTGATAAGTTTGATTGTTGTTGGTAGATGTTTGGATTGTTATTAGTTTGATTTGATCTTTGTGTGTCATGAGAGAGTTGATTCCTTAACTTCTTATTATGGTTAAACTTTTATGTTCTCTTGTAGTAGTTGGATCGACGAGTCCATCGTGACTTGGGTCTCACTCGTACTTAAGTTTTACAAGAGAAATCATGAATTTCAAACATTGATAATTCCATCTTAATTTGTTACTTCCTTTCGCAACTTTATTTTCATTAGGTAGGAGTCGCGAACCTATTCTGATGAATACCATATGGATGATCTTACACTATCTTTATAATCGTTATAGGTGCTTAATTATAAGGATTAGATGATGCCTGAGATTGGTGTCCGGAAACCAATTTATCAGGGGTAATCTTATCTTTGGGATTATAATCTATAAAATCATTTTAAAGTACCTAATTTACTAGTGTAGTGATTCCGTTAAAAATTGAAGTTAACATAGTGAGATTGGATGAGTTAAAGGAAGAATTGACCTCATTTATCATTTGAGTTTGTATTTGAATTGTGTTTTTGTGTTTATGTTTGTGTTACAACTTTATTTAGGTCTTGAAGAACATTTTTATAATCCCTTGCTGATACATGCTATGCTAGTTAGACTTTAGTTTAGTTAATTTCATTTCGACATGATTAGTTTAGATTTACTTTCTACCGCATATTGTTCGTCCTAATGAATACTCGTAAATGATTTTGATGTAGACATTTGTGGTAGATAGAATTTCTGAATTATTTTCTTCATGCTTATATTTTCTATACTAAATGCTATATATGTTAAAAATTAAGTTTGGGGGTAGGAAGAAAAATAAAATTTTAATGTGAAAATACTTCTTTTTAGTGTAATTTTATTACAAGCATATTTTAGGTTAGCTTTACTTTCTCCCGCAAATCATTTTATCCCGATTATGCATGATATGAATTTGATAGGATGTTGTAGTAGTAAGTATATTCAACCTTTACTTTTTCTTCCTCGCTACATTTTATGGAATTTGTTGCAAAATATTTTAAAATTTAAGTTTGGGGGGAAGAAAAATATTAACTCTTATTTGTTCTCAATTATTATTTTCAAAAAAATTATTAACATAACTTCTGGCAATTGTACCTCGCTTGAGATAACTAAAACTTTTTATTTTAATTGAATATTATGGAAGGATTGGATGAATTTTAGTAATAAAAGTTAATTTTATAAGGGTAAGATATTTGGTAGGAAAGAATTTGATTATAGCTTAACTATTTAAAGTAAAGAAAATCGTATTTTTGAAATATTAAGAGACTTAAAGTATTATGTGTTAAGAAGAGATTGTGACTTTATGATGAATAATAAAGCTCATATATAATTATAAAGTAAGGATATGATTTAAGTTTGAACTTTAGAAAAAGGAGAGTGAAGTTCAAAATCATTACAGGCTCTCTAGATACAGTAATCCTCATATAAAAAAAATAATAAAGAAAAAAAAAAGAGATTAAAAAAAAGGGGATTGAAAGTGATCCCGAAAGAAAAAAAAAAAGAAAAGAGAAAGAAAAATATTTATGAGGGGAAACTTGAGGAGATACCTAATCAAAAATTGGCTTCACTTGAGTCACTCTAAAGGGAGAACTCGATTTCATTTCGAATTTATATTTAAAGTATCGCCTACATTTTGAAAAAGTTTGCATGAACTCCTTTTTCACATAGTATTTCAAGGCATTCTTAATGTAACAAATTATAGTTTATCTCGAAATAAATGAAGACTAGAACCCTGTAGACTCGATTGTCGAATATTCTTATACTTGTAGTGTTAACCCGAGTTACTAAATTTCTTTCTAAAAATCTAACCATTATATTCTTTTAAATGAAAAATTTTAGTGTCTTACAGGTGAAAATTACATTGCCTTGAGTTATATTTTTATGTAGTAAAAGTGTTACTTGAGACAAGTAACAGCTTAAGTTTGGGGTATTTGACACGCCTAAAATATATATGCTTTTTGCTATATCATTTTACTTATTTTTTGATGATATTACACTTTAAAGGAAGGTATTTTGTATGTTTTTTGGTTTTAGGTACAAGAAATGGTGATTGGAGCAAAAGGAAACAAAAATAGTGCAATTTGGAGCAAAAACGAGCAAGAAATGAAATTATGCCCTGACACCTTTCGATAAGTCTTTCGATGCTTAATCTCTTTTAAAATTTTTGCATATTTTTGAATGAGATTACACTTTAAAGAAAGGTTGTTTTTATGTTTATTTTGTAGGGTTATCTCTTACGAACGCAACGCAACTGAAACGAGGCGAAACGAAGCTAAAACGGGGTCAAACAGAGCGAAACGGTGGAGCTGCTCAGAGCCATCTCGCCGACGGCGAGATCGATCTCGCCGACGGCGAGATTTTCCCGAGACCACCGAAAAGTGGCCGAAAAGCTCGCCAACAGCGAGCTCGAACTCGCCGACAGCGGCCCGGACGACCACGAACCGATTTTTGGCGGTTTTGGGCCAATATTCGACGTATTTGGACGCTTTTTCGAAGGGGTGCGTAAGGAAACTCTTGGGAATTCGTCCAAACTCTTTAAAAATGATGAATATAGGTTAAAAAAAAAAGAAGATTAAGAGAAGAATAGAGAGAAAAAATTGGAGAAAAACCTAGAGGAATGTTTAGGATTCTTAGATTAAGAGTAGAAATGTAGATTTCTACCCTTTTGGAGAGATTGGAGAGGAGATTTTCGAGAGAATTTGTAAGGGATCGTACGAGCATCGCATGGATCGACTGGAGACTTTGTGGGAGAGATCTTCCTCTTCTTTCAAAGGGAAAAGCTAAGTATTGTTCTTCATTATCTTATGATTTTTTAAACATTTATGTAGTGGATTTGCTTTGTTTAAATGAAGTTTCCTTTGCGTTTTCTTCGTGCTTTGTAACGTATCTCTCTTACTCTTTCTTCTTCTTTGGAAATAGTGACATGAGATGATTATGCCATTGTTTTCAATTTACTTTTCTTTTCTAATGAGTAGAATTCATGCTTAGGATTTTGTGATGCATGTTAGAAGTTAATTTAGATATAAATGTGATGGTTTTTACTCGCACTTCATTTACATCGCAATTAAGGCCCGTTGTAATGTTAAAATTTGTTGTGAAAACATACGATCCGAGAGGGCTATGCTTTCTACAACTAAGTACGAACCACATTTAAATTCCATGAATGGTGAAGTTCATAGAAGTTGAATGCAAATAAATAGGAAATAATATTAATCGGGCGCGAATCGGAGATTTTAGAGTGACAAAGCTAAAATCCTTAATTCGGTCCTATCGTTTGGGTGCCGAAGTGTAGATGTTAGCCCTCAGGCGAGGGGAACGTGGAGCTCCGAAGTGGCAGCCGGTATCCTCCCGACTTAGCCGCAGATTCAGTAACCAAGCATAGTGATTACCAATGTTCTTTATGCCTGGACCAAAGGGTAAAGAATAGGATTGCTCCTATTTGGCACATACAATATTAAATGCATCTCAATCATATACATTATCTATTTCATTACATAAGAAGAGTAGTTTTTAATATCTCAAAATTCTTCAAACCAATTCATCCAAAAAGGGTTATCTTTAAAATTATTATTTGCACTTAGTTATAATTACTATTACATTTAACACTTGCATTTAGGAGTAGTTTTTAGATAAAACACAATTTTAATCGACATTCCAAACTAAGGACTATTAGTAGTAGACTAGAATTTGACTAAAGACCTCTTACTTCACTTCCTCGTGGGATCGATACTCGGGGTTTTTAAAGAAAACTCTATATTACTTGAAACGATACGTATACTTGCGTAGTACCCCTAGTGTGTAAAATATTTTCTAATTTTTATATCATTTAAGACTTTGCACACTAGCCGCTATTTATAAATCGGGTCAAGTTTTTGGCCATCTTTTGGAAGTTAATTTACTGCGTAATTGCGGGTCGGGTCATTTACCCTCATAGTAGGTAACAATTTAGATGAGATGAAAAAGTGCCAGTGCTTTGAGACAGGATTCAATAGTGATGCAGAGAAACTAACATACCCGTCTTCACGCATTTCCCAATCTTCCGGTTCATCAGTCAAATATCGAAATATCTCATTCATATTATATCGTGAAGGCACAAAATTTGAATAGTGACATACCGGGGTGTTTTCTATAGAGAATAATTCATTTACTCTTGATGGAGTAAACGTACCCATCTTCCTCGGACGTAGACATTCCCATTGTTGATCGCATGTAAGTTAGAGTAGAACTCTTTCACAATCTGGAATAACAACGACAGACGTAGTGTAACAAAATACCTCTCGATGCACGTCACGCGATCGTTTCTTCTATCTTCGTAGTGGAATTCTCTAATCCTCGATCGACAAATCCCCGTTCTTGATAACTCTTTTCTTTATCAAAACCTTGTTGAAGATCCGCTGCACTTCCGCACTCACAAATTTCCTCCGGTTAAACACTCCAGATTTAGAGGAGTCTAAGAATTTGGTGGCCATTATGGTGAATGGAATGAATTCTAGTGAAGAAGGCAGACTTAGAGTGGTTTAAGAATGGGTTTTCACAAAGGAATTGGTGTTGAAACCGTCCAAATCGGCATTCGAAGTATAAATAACTCATCTTTATAACTTCCTCGCTGTCGGCGAGGACGTTTCTCGCTGTCGGCAACTTAGTTATAAAACCGCTCTTTCCGGTTCTCGCCGTCGGCGAGGACGTTCCTCGCCGTCGGCGAGCTCGATAAATAAACCGAATCTAATTTAGGCGCGAACCTCGCCGTCGGCGAGTATCGACTCCGCCGTCGGCGAGATTCCAAAATAATGTCCAATTTCGCTCTAAATCGAATAATTTCTTTTCTCATCATAATGGTTCGAATATGTGATGATTCTTAATAATAATCGAGTAGTAAAGTTTCAATAATATAGACTAACTATTAAGATACAATAAAAATAGATAACTAATATGAGTTGCCTCCCATAAAGCGCTTGGTTTAACGTCGTCACCCAACCTAATTTCAATTATTAATCGTAGTCGACTAAGCATTAAAACCTCTTTATAATTAGGTCTTATACCTTCGAAATATGGTTTTAATCTATGTCCATTAACTTTAAATTTATGTCCAATTTTTGGATCTTCGATTTCTATAGTTCCGTATGAAAATATTTGAGTTATGGTGAAAGGTCCTAACCATCGAGACTTCAATTTTCCAGAAATAATTTCAATCTAGTATTATATAACAAAACTTCCGTCCCGGTTCAAAATTTCTCTCGATTAATCTTCCGATCATGCCATAATTTCATATTTTCTTTATAAATCCGATCATTATCATATAATTCATTTCTTAATTCTTCCAATTCATTTAATTGCAAGCAGTCTCTTCTCACCAACTTTCTTTCATATTATAATTAAATTCTTTAATCGCCCAATATGCTTTATGTTCTAATTCAACCGTAAGTGGCATGTTTTTCCATATATAAGCTCGTAAGGAGTCATTCCAATCGGAGTTTTATAAGCAGATCCTATAAGCCCATAATGCAGTGTCTAATCTAATAGTACCAATCTAACCTATTTGGGTTTACGATTTTTCTAAAATACGTTTAATCTCACGATTAGATACTTAACTAATCCGCTAGTCTCATGGATGATAAGCGATGGATATCTTATGAGTAATATTGTATTTTTCTACTAGTTTGTGAATGTATTTATTTCTAAAATGAGTTCCTCCGTCGGTGATAATCACTCTCGGCATTCCAAATCTAGTAAAAATATTTTTCATCGAAATTTTGAAACACTCTTAAGCATCACACCTAGGTAAAGCTTGTGCCTCAATCCATTTGGAAACATAATCAACAACAACTAATATGTATGAGTTTCCAAACGAAGGAATAAAAGGTCCCATAAAATCTAATCCCCAAACATCAAAAATTTCAACTTCTAGTATAAAGTTTAGAGGCATTTCGTTTCTTCTAGATATATTTCCTACTCTTTCGACATTTATCACAAGTTTTAATATATCCGTATACATCTCTAAATAGAGTAGCCAAGAAAATCCAGATCGTAGAATCTTATAAGCAGTTTTATCGATCCCGAAATGTCCTCCAAAATCGAATCATGACATTTTTGAATAATTGGTTCAGCTTTCTTCATAAGGTACACATCTTCTAATAATTAAATCCTTACATCGTTTATATAAATATGGTTCATCCCAAAAATAGGTTTTCGTATCATGGATGAATTTTTTCTCGTTGTTGTAAAGTTAGCATAGGTGGTGAAATATTACTAACTATATAGTTTACTATATCAAGCATACCATGGTATTTTCCACTCATCGATATTATATAGTTGTTCATCGTGAAAATCGTCTATAATTTCATTTTCAATATCGTATAATTCATGATTTTCTAATCTCGATAAATGATCCGCAATTTGATTATTAGTTCCTTTCTTATTAACGATCTCAAAATCGAATTCTTGCATTAATAGCATCCATCTAATTAATCTTGGTTCTGAATCTTTCTTTTGCATTAAATATTTGATAGCAGAATGATCAGCATGCACGATACATTTTGTTCCAATCGTATAAGGTCTAAATTTATTAAAACCATATACTACCGCTAATAATTCTCTTCAGAATCGTATAATTTATTTCAAAGCATTATTTAGAGTTTTACTAAAGATAAGTATATAACTTTAAAAATCTTTTCATATCTTCGCCCAAGAACTACTCCTACAAAGATAATCACTAGCATCACACATAAGCTCAAATGGTTTCTCCCAGCTAGGTGAAACTATTATAGGTGCTGTAATTAATTTTTCTTTAAGAGTTCAAAAGCATTCAGACATTCGATTGTAAATTCAAATTTCTTGTCCTTTTCGAGAAGTTGGCATAGAGGTTTAGTAATTTTTGAAAAATCCTTTATATAGCGTCTGTAGAATCAAGCATGTCCAAGAAAACTTCTTACTCCTTTTACCGTAGTTGGAGGTGGTAATTTTGCTATAACTTGAATTTTTGCAGGGTCCACTTCCATGCCTTTTTCCGAAATTTTATGCCCTAATACAATGCCGCCCGTAACCATAAATTGACATTTCTCCCAGTTTAGAACTAAATTTGTTTTCTCACATACTTCTAATACTTTTTCAAGATGAGTTAAGCATGTGTCAAATGATGTTCCAAATACGGAGAAATCATCCATAAATACTTTTATTCCATTGTCAACTAACTTACTAAATGTAAACATCATACATCTCTGGAATGTTGCTGGTGCATTACATAATCCAAAAGGCATTCTTCGAAAAGTGAAAGTTCCATAAGGACTAGTAAATGTAGTTTTCTCTTGATCCTCAGGAGCAATTTGTATTTGATGATAACCGGTGTATCCATATAGAAAACAAAAATACTTATGTCCGGCTAATCTATCTAACATCTGGTCTAGAAATGGTAAAGGGAAGTGATCTTTCCTGGTGGCGGTATTTAATTTCCTATAATCAATACATATACGCCAACCAAGCAACTTGTCTTACAGTATAAGATCATTATTTTCATTGGCAATGACTGGTCACTCCTCCCTTCTTAGAACACAAGTGAATCGGGCTTACCCAAGCATCGTCGAAATAGGATATATAATATCATTATCTAACCATTTTAAAATTTCTTTCTTAACTACTTCTTTCATTATCGGGTTTAATCTCCTTTCGGGATCCGCTTTAGGTTTATGTTCATCATCTAAAATAATTCTATGCATACGTATCGAAGGACTAATTCCTTTAATATCTCGCTAAAGTCCAACCAAAAGTTTTCTTATATTTTTTTAAAGTTTCTAAAAGTTTTTGTTCTTGAGATTCGTTTAATGCAGTATGAAATAATAACTCGGTAAAGTTGAAGAATTACCTAAATAAGCATATTTCAAATGATCGTGTAATAATTTTAACTCAAGTTCAGGAGGTTTAATAATTGATGGAACTATATTCTTGTCGTTGTTTTCGCATTATCCAAAAATTCAAATCTTTCCTGAATATAATCTAGTTCTTCATTATTATCTTCAATTAATTCATTGTTTTCTTTTTCTAATTTATCTTCGTAATATTCCTTAAAATGTTCGCGTTGTAAATGTTCAAGTATTTCCATCCGAAAACATTCATCATCTTTTTCTAGCGCAGGATATTTCATTGATTTTGCAATATTAAATGTAACTTTTCGGTCATTTACTCTCATAGTTAATTCTCCTTTCTGAACATCAATCATAGATTTTCCAGTAGCTAAAAATGGTCTTCCTAAAATGATAGGAATTTCTTTATCTTCCTCCATATCTAAAACAATAAAATCTACTCAGGAAGATAAATTTATCCACTTTTACTAACACATCTTCAATAACTCCCTTAGGATGAGTAACCGAACGATCACCTAATCGAAGGGTTACCGAAGTAGCTGTAATTTTTCCTAATCCTAATCTCTTAAAAATTGATAGAGGCATTAGATCGATGCTTGCTCCTAAGTCACACAAAGCTTTTCCATAAAAATTTTCTCCTATAGCACAGTGGTATAGTGAAACTACCGAGATCTTTCAATTTTTCAGAAGCTTCTTCCGAATAATAGCACTACACTCTTCACTAAGTGCGATTGTTTCATTATCAGTGAATTTTCTTTTCTTATTTAGAATATCTTTCATAAATTTTGCATAATTTGGCATCTGATCTAAAGCTTCGACAAAATGTATATTGATTGTTAATTTCTTTAATATTTCAAGGAATTTAGCAAATTGTTTATCTTTTTTATGTTGAGCTAGTCGTTGAGGAAATGGTGGTGAGGTTTTTCAACGTAAATTTTCATAGGTATTAAAGGATGTTCTAAGTTTGAATCTTGTCGAATTGTTTCCTTTTCAATTTCCACTTCCTCTTTTCGGCTTTCAAGTTCTTTTTGAATTTGAGGTTCTAATTCTTTTCCACTCCTTAGTTGTATTGCTTTAATTTGTTCTTTTCCTTGATCTTTAGGATTTATTTCCACATTACTAGGAAAAGTTCCGGTATTCTATTATTTAGCGCAAGTAGCAATATGTCCAAGTTGAGTTTCGATATTTTTAATAGATGTTCCTTGAATTTGTAATTGATTTCCTTGAATTTGTAGTTGATTTCCTTAATTTTGTAGTTGATGACCCATATTCAAAATTAATTCATCCATAGATAATTTCTTATCTTCGAATCGAGGGTTATTGTTATTAAATCCAGGTGGGTAATTAGGTTTATAGTTTGGATTTGCTTCGATTAGGTCGATTTATCCATTGTTGATTAGATGTGTTATTCCAATTAAAATTTGGATGAGTTTTCCAACCAGGATTATAATAGTTTGAATAAGGGTTATTAGTTCTATTATTAATAAGCATTTAAAGTTTCATAATTAGAATGAAATTCTATGATTTGTCCAGATGAGTTTTCTTCTAAAGTAGGAGAGTAGTTCATTCCAAAATTATCTAATTTCTTAGATATAGCAGCAATTTGAGAAGCTAACATAGATATTGCATCATTTTCATGAATGCTGGCTATCTTTTCTGGATTTATTCTATCAACAGCTATCGGAAATTATTTGTTGTCATTTCTTCGATTAGTGCATAAGCTTTATTAAATGGTTTAGACATTAATGAACCTCCAAGAAGAAGATCGATGATTGATCTTAAAGATCCTACTAATCCATTATAAAAGGTTCGAATAATCACCAATCAACTGTAGCGCATGATGTGAGCATTTCCTAAGAAGTTCCTTAAATCTCTCCCAAGCTTCATATATCGATTCTCCATCTAACTAACAAAAAGAAGTTATATCATTTCTAAACTTAGCAGCTTTAGATGGTGGAAAATATTTGGATAGAAATTTTTGTGATAATTCTCCCCAAGTTTTAATAGATCCAAGTGCTAACGAATTCAACCACATTTTAGCCTTATCCCTTAATGAAAAAGGAAAAAGTCTAAGTCTTATAAAGATCGTCGTATACTCCTTGATATTTAAAAGTAAGCACAAAGTTCTAAAAAACTAAGCAAGATGTAAGTTAGGATCTTCAGTAGTGAACCACTAAATTGATTGCTTTGTACAATTTGGATAATTGTGTGTTTAAGTTCAAATGAATTAGCAGCCTACATCGTGGTTTTGAATAGTTAAATGAATTTCATCTGATGTAGGGTTGGCATAATCTCTTAATGGTCTTTGTTGGTTCATATTTTGAATTTCGTGAATATTTGCCATTTGTGTTAAATTTATAATTTGTTTCTTTTGTTTTCTAATTCTTTTAATTGTACGCTCTAATTCAGAATCGTAAGGTATTAAATTTTCGTTTCCAAATTTGCGCATACAATTTTTGAATAGATTTTAATTTATTTATTACAATTATTTTAAAATAGTCCGTTACTCTAGTAAATTTTTCTTACTTTCCTACGCAACGGCGCCAAAAACTCGACCCACAATTTTATATTATGATATTTTTAATTTAATCGCAACGACGCCAAAAACTCGACCCCGCTATATTATATGTATAGTAATTGTAATTATTTATGTTGTGGATGCTACGCAAGTATACATATCGTATCAAGTAATACAAGGCTCTAGTGGAGTCCTCGTTATCGATCCCACAAGTGAAAGAGAAAATTAAATAACAACTAATTTTAAAATAATAATAATAATAATAATAATAAAACTAATATACGAAAATTTGGAATTCTAAATTTAAGCGCAATAAAGTAAACTAAGTATTCTAATCAGTAACTTTAACTAAGTAGAGAATTAATACGTATTTAAAAGTGCAGGAAATTAAACTAAATAAGTCTTAACTATTTAGAGAAAGTATCTTTCCCCTTGTTTAGAAATTTAAGTGATCGATGAATTTAAATAGATAATTTTAAGGTATCGTGACAAATATGAGCATTCCTATTCTTTACCCTTTGGTCCAGTGTAAAGAATATCGACTAATCCTATGTTTGACTATCGAATCCGCGGCCAGCCGGGAGGATACCGACCGCCACTTCGTAGCTCCCACGTTCCCCTCGCCCGAGGGCTAACATCTACACTTCACCTCAAACAATGTGACCGAATCGAATATTTTAGTCCGTCACACTAAAATGCTCAATTCTACGCCCAAAGGATATTATTTCCCTATTTATTCGCACCTTCCTTCCAAGGCTTTTGAATTCCCGAATATCGATGTAATTTTTACTATAGTTGTAAATCAACACATTTTAACAAATCAAATGGCCAGCTTGAAAATTAAATTAAGTTTTAAGTAAAAATTATCACAATTTATTAATATATAAAAGTATCTCTATTTTAATTTCATCAAGTCACTTAATTTCATAAACGTGAAGAAAGACTAAATAAACTACTCGAATGCATGGGAACTAAACTAAGCATGGATTTCATTTAAAGTTAAAAACAATAAATACAAATACTTATCTTGATTTATCCCCAAACAGACTCCTCGTAGTTCCTTTGACTCTTCCTTGCCGTACAGCACGACTCACTAATTACTCACTAAACTCACTAAAGACTAAAAGATTGCACCCTTAGAACACACACAAGACACTTAGAACACACAAATGACACTTAGAACACACAAATGACACACATAGAGGCTGAATTTCGGCTCTATATATAGAGGTAAGCAAAGGTCCAAGAGGTGTGTAAGCATCTCTTCAAAAAGTGTCCGTGTTCAATGTATCTCGTGTCATTTGAACTAGCTCGCCGTCGGCGACGAACTACCTCGCCGTTGGCGAGGCTTCTAAAAGATCTTCAAACCGCGCTATCTCGCCGTCGGCGGCTCGAGCTCGTCGTCGCCGAGATAGTTATAAATCCTTCGTAAATGTCTCCTCGTAACCTCGCCGTCGGCGGGTTCGATCTCGCCGTCGGCGACTCAAAGACAAATTGCATTATTTTCTTCCTTTTTGCTCCAAATCCGCTTCTTTTTATGATTTTTGCTTTTATCACCTAAATTCTCCATTCCCGCAATAAAATAAAGAAAATACCCTTCTTTAAAGTGCAATTTCATCAAAAATAGGTATGAATTTCTTAATAAATTTTTCAGTGATCAGCAGAACATGATAATTTGACCGACGAGTTAAACAAAATGGTTTCACCAATAAATACTCGTTTGAAGTCAACGATGGAATTAGCACTCTTATGCCAATGACATCAAAGGAGGTCTACGAGGATAAAGTGAGATTGCAAAATGATTATTGTCAAATGAAAATGAGTGATCAAAATAGAGAGGCTGGCCCAAATGAAAATAAGGAAGAAATAAAATAAGTAGTCATTAAGAGAAAACAAGAGAGAAAACAAATGAATTTTTATGCAAAGATAAATGAGATATGAGAGCATTATTTTTAAATCAACCAATGATTGTACTTATGTAAAAAGAGTCGTTTTTAAACACTAACAAATGTGTCAATACTTTGCCTAGTTTTATTGTTTCTCTTTTGCAGGATTTTCAAGATGTCTTTCCTGAGGATATTCCACATAGTTTACCACCCATTCAAGGGATTAAGCATCAAATTGATTTTATACCAAGAGTCACCCTTTCAAACTATCTAGCCTATTGAAGCAATCTTGAGGAGACAAAATAGTTACAAAGGTAGGTTAGAGAACTAATAGAGAAGGGGTATGTGAGAGAGAGCATGAGTCCATGTGCTGATCATGTAATTTTATTTCCTTAGAAGGATTGGTTTTGGAGAATGTGTGTGGATTGTTGAGCTATCAACAATATTACGATAAAGTATAGACATCCTATTTCTCGCTTAGATGATATGCTAGATGAGTTACATAGATCTTGTGCTTTTTCTAAGATGATGAGGGGAAATCTGCTTTTAAGACAAAATATGGTTTGCATGAATGGTTAATTATGCCTTTTGTTTTAACTAATGTACCTAGTACTTTCATGAGACTAATGAACGATGCTTTGCGTGCTTTTATTGAAAAATTTGTTGTGGTATAGTTTGATGATATTTTGATATATAGCAAAAACTTGAAGGATCATGTTGAACATTTAAAACTTGTGATGTTTTGAGAAAAAAAAGGTTATTTGGTAACTTGGAAAAGTTTATCTTTTGCACCAATAAACTTTTGTTTTTAGGATTTGTTGTGAGTGTGCAGGGTATACATGTTGATGAAGAAAATGTGTGTGACATACATGAGTGGCCTAGTCTCACTAGTGTAAGCAATGTTCGTAGTTTTCATGGACTTGCTAGTTTTTACTGAGGGTTTGTAAAATACTTTAGTAGCATAGCTGCACCACTCACTAAAGTGATTAAGGAAAACATTGTATTCAAGTGGGGAGAAGCACAAAAAAAGCATTTCAATTGATCAAAGAAAAAAATACGCACACCTTATATTGGCATAGGTGTTATTCTTATGCAGGAGTGAAGAGCAATTGCTTATTTTAGTGAAACGTTGAGTGGGGCCACCTTAAACTACCCAACTTATGACAAGGAAATGTATGCATTGTTTAGAGATTTGAAAACTTAGCAGCACTACGCCTAAGGAGTTTGTGATTCACACTGATCATGAGTCCTTGAAACACTTGAACGGTCAACATAAGCTCAACAAATGGCATGCTTATTGGTGGAGTTCATTAAACATTTCCATATTTCATTTAATACAAGTAAGGTAAGGAAAATGTGGTTGTTGATGCTCTTTCTTCGAAGGTATGCATTACTCTCAACTCTTGATACAAAACTACTTGGTTTTGGACATATTAAAGATTTATATCTTGATGATGTTGATTTCTGTAATGAATATCGAACTTGTGATAATACTACTTACAGTAAATTCTTTAAACACGATGGGGTTCTATTTCGAGAAAATAAGTTATGTGTGTCTAAATGTTCTTTGCAAGAATTACTTGTACAAGAATCTCATGGAGGGGGATTAATGTGACATTTGTAGTTGTAAAGACTTTAACTGTTTTGCAGGAACACTTCTATTGGCCACATGAGGTGAGATGTTGAGAGGATTTGTATTATGTGTGATACATGTCGACAAGCTAAATCTCGAGTGAAACCCCATGGTTTGTATACTCCTTTACCAATTCCTAATACATCTTGGATTGATATTTCTATGGACTTTGCATTGGGTTTGCCTAGAACTAAACATGGTAGAGATTCAATTTTTGTGGTGGTGGATGGATTTTCCAAAATGACACATTTTATTCCATGTCACAAAACTGATGATGCTTAAAATATTTTGGATTTGTTTTTTAGGGAGATTATAACACTGCATGGTATGTCTAGAATAATTGTTTCCAACAGAGATACTAAGTTTTGAGTTACTTTTGGAAGACCTTGTGGTGTAAGCTAGGAACCAAATTACTAGTTGTCACCCACAAATCAATGGTCAAACTGAAGTAGTAAATAGGACTTTGTATACTTTATTAAGGGTAATCATAAAGAAAAATATCAAAACAAGGGAAGATTGTTTACCACACATTAAGTTTGCTTTTAATAGAGCTATTCATTCTGCTACTAAATTTTCACCTTTTGAAATTTTTTATGGTTTTAATCCTTTCACGCATTTGATTTAATTCCATTACCTATTTCTGAGCATGTTAACTTGGACAGTAAGAAAAAAACTGAGTTTGTAAAGCAGATACATGAGAAGACACGACTCAATATTGAACAAATGACAAAGCAATATGAAAAGCATGCCAACAAGGGGTGTCACAAAATGATCTTCGAGAGTCTGGTTCTGGTTACACATGATAAAGGAAAGATTTCCAGAGAAAAGGCATTCCAAACTGCTTCCAAGAGGAGATAGTCTTTTCCAAGTACTTGAGCGTATCAACGACAATGCCTATAAGCTAGATCTACCAGGTAAGTATAACGTGAGTGCCACTTTCAATGTTACTGAATAAGTCCTTTTGATGAAGGTACTGATGAGGACAAATCATTTTCAAGATGAGGGGAATGATGCAAATGATAGTATGAATGACAATGACACGAGTCCAAGAGAAGATTTAATCTAAGTTCCATATGGGCCATTTACTAGATGCGGTGCAAAAAAGTTGAAAGACGCTCTTAATGGATTAGTCCAGGAGGCTTAGACTCAAGCCAATTCATGGGATCTAAGGATAAAGAGCCACAAAGATTTGTCAACTTAGTCCAAGCCCAAGGATAAAGGAGTCATATTATTATGACTGGATATTTCATCTTTTATTGTGGTTCAGCTTGCATGCCAACTTGATGTAGTTTTTCATTTGTTTTAGAAGATATTGTATCTTCTATTTTTTGCTTGTAAGTTTTAGCTTATATATAGACCTTACGTCAAATGAGAATAAAAAGTCTTTTGATTTTGACAAAACTTGCTTTTGGGTTGTTTCCCATGGTTTTTTTAGGATTCCAACTGAACTCTTAACCATCACCCAAGGAGTTCTTTCTCGACTTATCAAGCGGATTTCCACCCCGTTTGTGGGGTTTACCATTGTACCAATGTTCTTTCCTTACAAAAAGCATAGGGTGAAGGTCTTATACCAACGTTCTTGTTTGCATTGAGCATTGGGTCAAGGTTTATCTCCATCCATCCATTTTACCGCCAAGTTCGACCATTAGTTCGGTTTGTTCCAGCTTTGGGACAATTTTCTTATGTTGATTCATGCATCTCATATGAATTTCCATCGATTACTTTCAGATTTGGCTTAGCACATCAGTTTTTCTAGTTAGAACATCAATCCCCATGGTTCTGTCTTGATTTCTATGCACATCACCTTCTGCATACCATAAATTTACATCAAGAAACTGTGTAACCCTTTTCTGCTTGTTGGGTAAGGTTTTACACGTGTACTCATCAACTTATAGTGGATAGTTTTGATTAGGCTAGACCCCACATTTTTTTTTCTTTTTCAGAATTTTCATGTAAAACATTTGGTGTTTATACATATCACTTTAATAACGTGCGAGTGTGCTGGACTTTCAATCAATTTTAAGATGCTTATTGAATAAAAAATTATTTTTTAAGTCAAGCCCAAGGATCGAAGCGGTAGAGATCTTGAGCAATAAAAATAAAGAGATAATGAATGAAAACGAAATAACATGCATGGACTTTCCCTGTAGGGGTGAACTGGGGTATCCCCGTGGTCTTTAACTAATTTTATATATTAAAACTAACAGTTATATTGAGAAGGGGAAAGACTTTTTCATACATGATAAAAGTTAAGAGAGAAGAACCCCCCTTGTTACATGTTATGGACTACCTATTTATAGGAGAAAGAGAGACGAAGTCTAAAAGTACATTGTTGAAACTACTTTAATGGGAGAGTTATAGGTTATTATTATTATTTTTTTAATGTCTTGCTTTGATAGGGGAGTTACAGGTCTTTATGACATCTTTTTTATAAAACTTGCTTTAATAGAGGAGTTACAGGTCCTAATGGTTCATTTATAATCATGACCAATTTTGACATCTTTTTGTCATTTATCTTTTTATCTGGACAATTAGATTGTCTCGAGATTTATATGGTGTACATATTGAGTTCCCCAAAATTTTTACTCCTGATAAGAACAGTTACTATAAAGATGAGAAAATTTTTAAGCAAAAAACATGATCACATGAATCACTGATGATACTCCTTTAGGTGTATTCAGCCCTTTGTTCTGGTATCTTTAGCACCATCTCACTGGCTCAGAAGCATTTTTCTCCAAATCGACTCTTTAGTCAATGTTTTGTTGAGGTATTCACTTATGTTGATTTAGTTGCATGTGTTGACTGTCGACCCGACTCCTGGGAAATCGCTGGTCGAGATGTCATCCAACTTAAGCCATAATTTTTCCCATCCCGACTGTTAGGTTGGAACGTCAATTACTTGCTCATCTAGTAGTTTTTCGTTTGATTGCCATTATAGAAGTGTCTTTTGTTTGCTCGCCTTAAAGGAGAATTTTTTGTTTGCTCCCCCTGAAGGGTTTTTTTTTATTATTCCGAAGGAGAATTTTTTGTTTGCTCGCCCCGAAGGATGGATGACTTATTTATTTGCTCACTCCAGAATGAAGTTTTGTTTGCTCTCCCCGAAGGGAGTCTCTTGTTTGCTTGCCCTAAAAGGAAATCTTTTATTTGATTGCCCTAAGGAAATTTTTTTTTTCTCACCTCAGAGGGGAGTGTATTGTTTGCTGGTTCTGGATGTGAGTCTTTTGTTTGCTCGCCTCTGAGGGGAGTCTTTTGTTGTTGACGTCATGTGTGCTCACTCGAAGCCGAGTCTCTCGAGTGTTAGTTGAACCCGGGACAACATTAGAGAAATTTATGTCATAGCACAAAATAAATTGCGAAGTAACACTCCATTTATTTTCTAGATGACATGTTAGTCGCTCAAAATTGATCAAGCGGTGCCCAGGTACTGTCGGTTGGCTTATTTCGACTGTTGGGTGTCGGCCATTTGTTTTGCGGTACTCACCTCCTAGCCAAGGCCTTTATGAAACGACGTAGGAGACATTTTTCAGCTCTAGATCTATTGTTGCATGGACTTCTTAATGTGCTCCTTGTTAGGAGTGTCTCTTAGAAGTATTTCTCCTTGTTGGTGTAGCTTCCCTTTATGTTGGAAGCATCTCCATGCTCACTGTACTTTTTAGGATGTTAAATCCAAATTTGTCTTATGAGGTTTGCACAAGGATCAGAGCGGTATGAACCTTGAAGGAGAAAAAGAAAGTGATAAAGAATAAAAAAGAAATAACACACATAGATTTTTCCTGCAAAGGCGAAATGTGGTATGCCGTTTACAATATAAAAAATAGTGATTACAATGAGAAATAGTGATAGTTCTCCGTACATGAGAAAAGTTAAGAGAGAAGAACTCCCTTTTACATGTTATGAACATTCTATTTATAGAAAAATGAACCGAGTTAAATTATATGCTTGCTCCTACTTTAATAAGGGAGTAATATATTATTATTATTTTATTCCCACTTTAATAAGGAAGTTACATGTATTTATGATGCATTTTTATAGTCTCCATTTTAATAGGAGAGTTACATATTTTATGGTGCATTTTATAGTTATAACATATTTTTAATATTTTTTCATAATCTATCTTATTATTTAGACTGTGAAATTGTCTCGAGATTTATACAAATCATTTTTAGATATGCAATGCTAAATAATCACTTTATTAACGTGAATCATGTGACACATATCACTGATATTTATTTATTTTAATATCATCTAAAAATTACATATCACATACAAAAATATGATGATTTTAAATTTTAAAAAATAATTTTTTTTTTTTAGTCACCGAATTTCTTTAGCTTATCAACATCAAGACATTAGCGTTTATGAAATAATTAATCATTACGTCACAGCATTGCTTTGCATTTCTTCTTCGTCTCTCCTTCTGCAGATACTTTTTTCTTCCATCGTACTTTCCTCATTTCTTTCTTCTCTGCTGCTGCCTCCCCCAGGAGGCAAATAGGCTCAATCCATCCTTAGCTGTTTCAGCGATGCAGCCATCTAACAACAGTCAAGCTTCAGTAAATCAGGAGACGAAGTACAAATCGCTATGTGTTGAATAAATTATTTTCATGTCCTTCCTAGTTTGATTTATTTTTTTTTTATTATTTTAATTTTGTTATTGTTAAGAGTGACGTGCTCCAATTCGGTTCCGGTTCCGGTTCCTCCCGGGGCTTCAAATCTTCTTCTCCTCAATCTTCCTGCTTGGTACCACCAAAACCTAGTTTGAATTTTTCCAATTTCATTCATTTGATTACAGCTCTTGATGATCTTTATGTGTTTTTGTGCTTTTTAATTTCATTATATGTGTATCTGATGCAGCGCTAAATGGATCTTCGGCTCCATACTCTTCTTTGCCATACCAGCCTACAAGAGGATGTTGAAAGTCGAGGGTACTCATCAGCCATTAGGGATATTCTTTTTAGTAGAATTTGATTTGAATGCTTTCTATTTTTTTTTTTATTTTTTATAACTGATTCATTTGTAGATGCACGTACGATTATTGGATGTCTCAAATATTATGAAGCTTGACTAATTAGGTTCCTTTTTCCACTTGATTTTGTAACAGGTGTATTGGAGAAAGAAGTAATTGATATGGTGGAGATAGTTAAGAAAGTAGCAGAAGTAACTGAGAAGGTTTCTTCTGATGTGGCCGAATCACTACCGGCTGATAGCAACATAAAAAAAATTACCATCGAGGTGGAAGGCCAGGCAGAAGTGGTGTGCATGGACGCAGAGAAGATTGAAACTTTCATGCACAAGGTCATTTTTTATAGTTTATGTTTCCAATTTTAATCATATCTTTTTTTATTCGCGGATGAGATTTCTTCTTTATGCATGTATATAGATGTTTATTTTGTCTAGAATATTGCTTAGTATTAGAAATTGGAGCTCTGGTTTTTGGTTAAAGTTGTTTGTTTTAGTGTTTAATTGTCGTTTCATTAGAAATATGTTGTTTAAGGATTGAAGCAAAAGGAATTTAATGTTACCTTATCAACCCAACTATCTAAAAAATGTGCGCACTCAACAAAAGATGATTAGGCATTGTTTGGAAAAATTTATCATTTGGTGCTCTACGATCTGAAATAAATATGTCTCTGTGCTCATTTTTGTAGATGAGTTGCTCTATAAGTGTATTCACACCATGATTATTGTGAAGTCAAGGAGAGGATGAACTCATGTACAAGATTTATCCTTTTGTGTTTTTACCCAAATAAAAATTACAGTATGATAAATGTTAGGGAAATGACATTAGCAGTACATTTGCAAGTGAATATTGTTCCTCATGCCGATAGATTAGTGCTCTCAAGCGACTCCAGCTCAATAGTGTTGACGTAAAATAAATATAAAGGAATTCATCGGCATGTCCAACATTTACACCCTTAAACGGAGGAAAATATACCACTGACACCCAATAAAAAGTGAAAACTTGAGAAAGTTAAGCCTTGAAGTGGGTTGAGTGTTGGAAGAGGGGAATCTTAAATTCTTGCCTTTTAAGTACTTCATAGGATATTAATCCTTTAATGATGGCCTTCAATTTGTTGTCAATCAATAATTAAAATGAATCCTGATTAGTGAACAAATACGTTATGAATTAGATGAATCAATTAGTACAAGATTTGCAAAATATCAGAACAAATTAAGAATATTAAATAATGAATCATTGTTTAAATAAACGAGAAATGCAGAAATGATTTAAACGATATTATTTTGTTTGAGGGATTCTTTATCCCAAGTATGTGAAGCACTAATTATTTGACTAAAGTAATGCTAAATTAGTATTATGGCGGAATTAATTTAATTATAAAAATGTTCTAAAGAACTCATTCAATCTCTACTCTATTTGAGTACCTATAATGGAAGTCTATGCCATTTGGATTATAAAATACATCATTAATATGCTATATATATATGAACACTTAATCTCTCTCTATCATTAATTCATTGCAATATATATGAATGATACATTATTGTTTTATACTACTTGTGAAGAATAATTGTAACATTTAAAATAACATAGAAAATTTAAAACATGGTCTCATTTTGGCCAAATTTTAGAAAAAAGTTAAGTGGAAGCAATATGATTCAAATTTAATTTAGGAAGGAGCTGAAATAGTGGCAGACAAGATTAGAGAGAGTCGTCTTAGATGGTTTGATCACATCAAACGTCGACCATCTGATGATACGGTTAGGAAAGTAGATGTTTTAGATTCGACTTATGTTAAGAAAGACAGAGATAGACTTAAAAAGACTTGGGCGTATTGTATAAAAAATAATATTAATCTATTAGAATAAAATGAAAATATGATACTCAATAGGGCTCAATGGAGAAAAGGATTCATCTAGAGCTGAAACAGGATTACATTTTCTTTTTCTTGTTGTGGGGAGAGATATATGCGGATATACGGAAATACCATTTGAGAGATCCAATGCAAAACTTTGAACATAAGCGCACAAACAAAATCATGGAAAAATACAAAAACACCAAGATTTAAAGTGGAAAAATTCGAAAATGGGAAAATACCATAAAGCCAAACCACAAAAAATTCATTATGAAGAAATGAAGAGTAACGTACATATTAGACCATACTCAAGCCTCTCTACAAATTTGGAACTTAAGAACGTTCCTTTCTTCTATCTAACATAAGAGAAAATCGCAAAATCAAAAGCCTTTGACGCAGACACTTACATTCCAAATTGTAAATTCGGTTACTGACACTTAGGCGCCACCCCCGACACTAGGTTTTTGGGCGCTTTTGTTTGGGGAAATATCTGGGCGTGGTTGGAGTCCATTATTTCTTAAAGCATGCATCTATTAATGTAGTCGGCTTAGCTCTTGATGCATCTATTAAGCTTTTGTATTCTTTTATGAAATCTTATTTTTAATAGATCCTTGATTTGAATGCATTTTTGAGCCATTCATCAATGTTCTTCATCTTTGGTCAGCTACTAAAGCAATTTTTTGCTCGACAAGAAAATCTTAAAACAATAGTACCCATTTAAAGGTATATGTATCTGTGCTTAGCTAGTGAATAATCTTAGAACCATCCATTATTTCTTAAACTACTTTTATCTATGAATTTAATACCTTCGCTCTAATGACATTTTGTACCATAGTTCCTCTTTATCAAATGTTAGGGTTTTAATCTTTACTATTGAAAATAAAATATTAGTTTCCTCCCAACCCTGTTCGTCAACTTGCTTTCTTTTTCTATATGTTCTTCAACCTCCTCCTATGAAGTTACTCTTTTATTGCCTATACCACTTCTCTAATGTTATTGTATACAACATGTTGTCTCAAAGCTCTTGCTCATCTCTCCCACACAACACCGCCGTGACTTGCTCCAACTTCTATTTCCCACATGTTAGTTGTTTTTATATAATGGTATTGGAGACTAAATTTATCTCTAACTCCACAGTTTCTTGTTGTTCTTTTTCCCATTATATCATACTTTCTCATGCTTCATCTTCTTTTCAAATAAATTTTAGATTGTGAGTTTCACTCCTTGCTTTCACTACTAGACAGTTGTTTTGCCACAACATCCATTAATCTCTTCAAATTATTATCTTATTCCTAAAAGATTAATGACATCTTATATTTACAATGTTTGTGCTTTCACCAACATCATGAACATCCTCCAACTCTTTAGAGAAAAGTTTCTTTTTAGTTGTGCGAATTATTTTGGACAAGTAAGTTTGTCAAATTCTTTTTCTTATTAATTTTTAAACATGTATCCGTTTAGTTTTAATTTATTTTAAATATTTTATGATATTCAATAAGGGCACATAATTATTTTTCTTAAGCATGAATAGTTTATGCATTTATTTGATCTCATTCTATATAAATTTTTGTTTAAACATTGGGCGAGTGGTTTTATTGTCATAACCCTCATTGGATAAATGATTGTTCTCTCTAATGGACTCGCTTCTCATTTGATTGATTCTCATGATGCTAGGGACACTTACTGCTCGTTCCCTAACATAAAGGCTCAATCCATGATCATCTTGTATCTCATTAAGCTAGAAATTGTCCCAAGAAGTCTAAAACTTTTTGGGAATAGGAAAAACCCTTTGTTCTTAGCAAGTTAATGTTGAAAACTTCAGTTCATATTCAACCAATGTCATATTATGTTGTGTAGTCGGCTTAGCTCTTGATGCATTTATTAATGTGTCCCTGCTTGTATACATTCATGCATGCTTTACCCTATGTCACAAAAGCTTCTTTTAGATGTAACATGCTTCACTTGGATGGTTTTGGGCCTGCCTCCTCATGGGGTGTATTGCTCATGGAGGAGGTTTCTCTTCTTCTTCTTCCTTGCTTTAATACATGGTTTAATGCATTTACATATGGTTTATTGCTTGGTTTGGGGCATGTATTGGACTTATTTTGCTTTCCAGAAGAAAAGAGAGAAAAAGGTACAGGGGGAAGTGAGAAAAGAGGGAAAGAAAGAAAAGGGGAGGAAGTGAAGAGGAAAAAGAGAAAAGACAAGAGGGAAAGAAAGAAAAGGGAAGTGAAGAGAAAAAAAAAAGAGAAAAGAAAAGAGGGAAAGTGAAGAGGAGGTTGAGAGGGGAGGTCTCATGCTAGCATAACTATTGAATACTTTAAAGCGCCATGGTTATTTAGTTGTCCTCTACTTTTCATTATTTCAAGTTGAAATATGTTGAATATGTATAGTGATGGTTTAAGCTCTACTATTGACATGACTTACACATTGTTTTGGGGTTCTTCTACCCTCGCACTTGCTTTCTACATCATGTCTTTGCTGAAATATACAAAATGATTTGTAGTTTGGTAGTCCTATGGTGATCTATATCCTTCGTGCTTGTTCTTTACTTCACTATCTTTGCTATGTACATGCATGCATGATAAAGCTTTGTTGTAGTAGGGTTTGAAACGTTCATTTGGAGGTTGCAACCTCAATATGCCTCCTATCTATTCCATTGTTTTACCATTACACATGTGAAAAAAATTACATTGTTTGGAAAGTATGCAAGATGGGGGAAAGTTTGACATGATAACTTAGTATTCCATGTTACTTGGCTTCGAGTCTTTTGCCCAGGTTTTGTGGCTTAATGCTGGCTTGATTTTGCCTTATGTGGCTCGATTTCTTGGTTCTGTATGGCTGTGGTTTTAGGCTTGCCGTGAGCTCTGTTTTATTTTATGATTGGGGCCCAATTCCTGTTGTCTTGCTCCCCTATGGATGCTCTTTTGCACCACTCTATGGGGTCTCGGTTTGATGATCTTACTCTCCTATGACTGCTCTTTTGCACCAATCTATGGGGGCTTGGTTTGTTGATTTTTATGCCTTATGACTGCTCATTTGCACCAATCTATGGGGGCTCAGTTTGCTGATTTTGATGCCTTTGGCTGCCCCCCTTGCACTATTCATGTGGGGCTCAATTCCTGCTGTCTTGCTCCCCTATGGCTGCCCCTTTGCATTCTCAGATGGAGCTAGGTTTTTATTATTCTGCTGTCCCTATGGCTGCCCCTTGGCATTCTCATATGTGACTCGGCTCTAGCTTGGTTGTGTTTTATTTCTAGTATAGCTTGTGGTTTATTTTAGTTTTGATGTGGCTTCATTTTGAGCAGCTTTAGGTTGTGGGATTTGGGAATTCTCAGTCGTGCCCTTTGGAACTTTCTGGCACTATTTGATATATATCACACTTTGGAGTTTCTTACTGAGTTACGTGTGGCCACTTGAGTCTTATTTTTCTTTTGGGGCATCCTGGAGAGCCTTAGCTTGTCATTATAAATGCTTCTTTTAGGAGGTCCAGTGTGCCTTTCTGGGAGGATAGAGAGTCCTTGGGTTTTGTGTTTTGTGAGGGTTGTCGGGGTCTTACCTTTGATAGGTTTTAGCTGAGTTTGTCAGGATCGGAGTCGTCGGGATTTCAAGATCGTTTGTTTTCTGTGGGTTTGAGGAACGACTCACCTTATTTTTGCCGTTCTTTTAAGTGGGTCGTTTCCTCCCTTCTTGCTTTTTGGCCGGGTCCTTTGTATTTATGTACGAGACATAAGTGTGCACATATAGTCTTTTGCTATGTGCCATCAAACAAGGCTGTAAGTAGGATGATTCGGAGTATGCACACAAGTGATGAAAGAACCACCTAGGCATGTGTGAGAGTTCCTAGCATGATCTTGACTCAGTGACCTTACGGGATGAGGGATCAGTAGTACCACATCCTAATACTTAGTAAAAGAGTTCCTCTTGCCTCTACGGGTAGTTGGAAATTCTCACCTGCTAATATGACTGATCGATTCACATTAAATATCAAAATTTCTTTTAAATGAATGATAAAACAAAATCCCTTTTAAAGAAAAATGAAAATGAAATGAAATCTTTTCGAAATATTTTATAAAAAGAAATGCACGGGTCAATCGTATGAATCAGGTTAAGAGTTTCCTTCTTTTGTAGCTGTTAGAATGGGAACATTTTACTTAGTGTTGGATCACACATGCGTGGTGATTCATTAGGGTCCTAAAGTCTTGATTTGACAACAGGTCCTGATTTTGAGTCATCCCCACCATCATGCTTACGGTCCTTTAGGGCTGTTAGTCTGTACTTTGTGGCTTTCTTTGTTTCTACTGCTTGCTTTTGATTGCTTTCTTTTCGGGTTTTCTACGACTTTTTTTGATTTCTTTCGAATTTTTCACGGACTTCTTTTCAAATTTTCTCGCTTTTGGCTTTTCGCACGGTATTCTGGGTTTTACCTTTCACAGATAGTTCGGGATACTGGGCCTCCTTTTTTTCTTTACCTGCTCCTACTTTGTTTATACTGCTAACCCTTTCTTTGCAGGAATAATAATAAGAAATTGCAGGGCGTTCAGGTAACTAAAGTTTATAGCATTGTCGTTGTACTTTTACTGCTTCTACTACTGCTACCTGTACCACTACTACTGCTTTCCTTTTATCGTAGAAGATACACTCACGTTTACTATAAGACGTACTCACGTTTACTCGTAAAGATACACTCCGTTTATCGTGGTACGTACTCTGTCTACTGTAAAACACATCTAAAAATAAAACACTGACTTGAGAGTTGCATGTCCACTTTAAATTTTAAACTTTAAACTCAACACTGATACAATATGGAGCACGAAGCAAAACTTCGAGGGTAGCACGACGAGGATATAGCGGACGAAGAAGGATAATCTTCAACAGCAATATGAGACTACATCAACAAACCTTTCGTTAGTTTAAATAACAAGTCATAGGATTTCGAGGTAGTCCGCCTAGTGCGACAAAAATTCTCATCTTTTCTTTTAGGCCCTAACTCGCCTATCTTCTAGGTTGTTTGCATAATCAGATATTATGCAAATGTAATCCCTATAATTAATAATTGACAGTGCTGAAATTTAAATAAATTCATTTCCAAAATTTAAAGCCCAACAGTAGGATAGTCTGGTAAGTCATCGAGATCCTCCTCATGATTTGTGACATCTCCTTCCTTTCTTTCCTTTGGATTCTTATAAAAACTGTTCCAATTTGAGCCACTCAGCTATTGGATTTCTTATTTTCACACTACTTTGAAAACCCTAACCGTTGAGTTCATGAAGATAGATACCTCTGTGATCTAAATCGAGAGCTTCTTATGCGACTTCTGATCATTCGATGGTAATCGACTATAGTGTCATTTCTATAGTGAGCTTTTAAGAGCTCGGATAATATAATCTCTATTTAATCTTTCAGTATTAATAGAGAACTTGTCTCGTTAACACAAAGCGTTTCGTGCACTGTAACTGATGCCATAAATTCGTAGTTTATTTGATCGAGCTCGTATCATCGTGTATTTATTTCTCGGGATAGATGTATCGCTTGCGATATTGTGCTTGTTCATTCAAATTACTAAATGAATGAGATTCGTCCATTCCCGCTTTTCAAATTTAAATTTATATTTATAAAAAAATCCATATATGTTAATTTAAATCGAAACTCTCTTTTATAAAACTCTATTTTAAGCTTTTCAAGAGTTTTAATTCCAATAATTTAACAACCGACATAAGGTTAACAAATTTATATAAAACCATAACCAATTCTCTGTCAGAGTCAGATGATCGATATCTTTTTAGATCCAACTGGAGCATTAGTGATTTCAATGGATATGTGTTGAAATCAATGACAAAAGCAAAGATTTGAGCTATTGATGCATTCAACCTTCTTATTACGGAAATTTGATTAGAAAGTAATTAAAAAAAAAGATGCTTTCAATTTCTTTCAAAATGAAAGAAGAGTAGTGATTTTGAAATGGTAACACTAATGCTTTAATACAACCGTTCACAGAGAGATAAGTTGTAGATAGTATATTTGCATTAGATTTTCAGATTGATGAGTTGGATTAGTTGATGTGATTTTTTTAGAGCAATGACGTATCAATGGTTGATTATGACTGTTGTTGGGGTGTTGTAATTTTTTATATATGTTATCGATTGAATAAATTAACTTAAATTGTGATCATTTTGTTGGGGTTAACCATCACTGGTAAAAAGTTCTTTTTTAAGTTGGTTTTTTATCGAACGAGACAATTAACTCATTTAATTAGTTATTCAAAATATTTGTTTGTATAGTGGAAGGTAGATATTCTTTTGCAATATTCACATGATGAAATCATGTTGAGATCTATAGAAGATTTGTTGTCATATAATTATCATAAATTATGTCATATATTTAAGAAATCCCCTTCAAAAATACATTGGTCCACTAGTAACAAGATGATAAACGATTTAATTTACACGCATGAATAAATGTGAATCAGAAGAAAAATTTAAAATTTGAGCTTTAGATGCTTGAAAAAGAGAACCTCCATGATAATGTTTGGTTAGATGATCTCTACAAAATTAGAAAAAAGTGTTTAATAACTTTTAATAAACATTTATTTGGCTTGAGAATCTTATCACAAAATGAAGTGAATCTACAAATAATATGTCATTTTAACTCCAAATCTACAAGCTCTATCATTGATTATCTTTTGGGACTTGAGAATGTTATGTCAACAATGAGAAGAAATAAGAAGAATGATAATTTCAGTTGTAGTTAATTTGCAATTACTCTCGTTATTATGAGCAGCCATATGTTGAAGTAAGCTGCTTCATTATGTTCAAGAAAGATGTACTCATTTCTTGAAGAAGAATTTCTGCATGGGGCAGATAGGCTTGCTGTAGAAGTATTTGGTATAGTCATTCAAAATATTACATAAATAATTTGGATTATTAGGGAACCAAATATTCAGTTGTTAAATTTTATAAATCAACTCTTGATATAAGCTGCAGTTGAAAGAAATTTGAAATGACGGGATTATTATGTGCCTATTCTATCAAAGTTTTCAGCAAAAAAAAAAAAAAAAAAAGAAAGAAAGAAACATATATATAGATATATATATATATATATATATATATATATATATATATATATATATATATATAACGATCATATAAGAGAAATATCTCTTGCGATAGATTTTACTTGCTAAGAAATTTCTATTTTGGAAACGATTACAAATATCTCAAAGAGTTTTAGATGAAGAATGGTTCTTCAAGTCGTGTCATATTTCAAATTCACATCCATTAATATTTATATAAAATAAGCACTAAGATCCAGGGCAATCAAGGCTGAACAATATATTTTAGAGGCATAAATAAATGTCCGTCGATGTTGATTTGAGCAGATTTGAGCTTAAACCTAACAAAAAGAAGACAAAAAAGAAATAATGCAGCGGGACACTAAAGGACCCAACAAAGATTCTTTCAAAGAGTAATTATAATGCCAAGTTTACCGGGTATATGTAGAAAAAATAGAGCTAAAGTAACTATTATATTTACCATTAAATCATCAATAATACTTAGTTGTTGTTAGATCATCATTTACATTTACATTTATAAATAATTATACATTTTCATTTCAATTCACTTATATATACCATGTTATTGCTTTAAGATTTTATTTATTTTATATCATAGGAAAGGATGAAGAATCTTTATCAGTTTGAAAAACAAATTTTCTCTCAGTGTGGTAACCTCTATATGCATTGCCAGAGTGTTTCATGGAGATTTTAGTGTCAACACCATTTTGTAAGACATCTTGTCTCTCTTTGATATGTTTTTTTAATCATGTGTTGATGAAAACATTAAAATAATAGGAGTTCTACACATCTTTATGTGCTTGATAGCCAACATAAGCATACACCAATTTGATGGCAAATTTCATGGACGAAAGTAAATCCCAACGTTGTTGAACCATATACTATCATGTTTTTATTTTGGAAACATTAAATTTCTATTTAATATGCTTCAGTTATGTCATTTTCTAAATTTTGTAAAACTTTTAGAACACACTATTATTCACGAACTTATTGATTAATGCATAATAAATTGTTTAAAACGCAACCACATCAGAACTTTGGTTTATACATGAGAATAATAGAAATAAATAAATACCTTTATACATTATTTGATTGTTTACAATTATCATTGAATTGATAAAGACTATGAACAAAAATCATTAACAAATTAAGCTTTAAATTTTATCATTTTTTGAATTTATGTTCAACCCAATTTAGTGCCTTAATGCCTACCACAGCTTCCATGTATTTAAAAACAAACATTCCATAGTCAATACTATTTGTTTGTGTTGGCGGTTCTCTGCACGCAATAATCAGCTAGCCAGATGGATTTGATTCAAAGGCATCACCGACATCTTGAACAATTAGTCTGATATTTGAATTGAAAAATCGTGTAAAATTATGTCAAATACACTAAAAGTAATAACTAAAAAAGATGATGAACTATTGAAGCAAGTATTAAAGAATTTCTTTACAATTCCATGAGTTATATCCTTGTGTGTTTTCTTTGTAGCGAATCATACAAACATTATTTTCTCGACTTCAATTCCCCAACAAAGAGAGTCCAACGTTGATTATAAATTATGAGAATTAGCAAAAGTTTTGCTTTCTTAATTTTTTATTTTGGTTATTTGCGGCACAAACATCTTGCTGTCCATTTTAAGACAAATGAACCTGCAAAATATGCATAAACGTCATTTATAATTAAATAGAAGGATAAATTCTTTATGAATAATATAAGCAATGATGTCCCGTCTACAATTATCTAGTGCACACATGAATGTGTTTATTTCATATGTACTGATTTGTAAGAATTTTATCAATAGATGTTTGACTAATTATAACATACCAACAATAATTAAATCATTCTTACAGTCTCAACATATAAGACTTGAGAACTAATTTTAATTTAGCTTGGAACTAAAGAGAATTTGTAAATAAAGACTGAATTATCATTGAATTGCTGACAACATTGGCCGATCAAATCCAACATATGTGTTGTTATTTTTTCTCCTTGAAAAGTCTTCAACAAATAATAAAGTATTTTATAACAGAATGATACACATTAAATGAACTATTTTAAAGTTACATTTACTTCAAACTGCTCCATATAAATTGCTTCAAGTTTTTTCAGTGAAAGCTTCTTCTGAAACAATTTTCAATATAGTACCTACAGATACGGTAATTGCATCGTCCTTCTTCTCTTCATCTATAGTATCAACTGTTTTCCTCTACTCATCGATGAACTCAGTTTCACCTCATTTTGTGCTTACTAGGCTGGTTTAACATCAATGTATTCAACTTTTCTCTTGAATTCATATGCAGTTTAAAGGGAGCTTAAATGTCTTTTCTTTTTGGATCGTCTTACCCTCACCCTTGATACAAGATTGCTTATTAAAAATTTGTAAATTGGCTTTTCCTTCTAGCTTTCCTCAATAATTATTAGTCCCTTGTTTAGCTTGCTTATTTTATTCTGCAGCTTGTTTATTTTATTCTGCATTAAAGCTTGTTGAGCAGCATTGTACATGCGGTGAAGGCAAGACAAGCTAGAAAGAAAAGATATTTTGGCTCCCCATATACTTCATTTGAATTCAAGAGGACGAAAATTGGATCCATTGATGTTAAACCAATCGAGGAGGACACAAACAAAGTTGAAATAGAGGCCGTTGGCGATGTGAGACAAATTTTATTGATTTCCATAATTTATAATTAGCATTATACTCTCTTTGTTGGGGAATTGAAGTCGAGAAAATCACGTTTATATGATTCTCTATAAAAAAAAAATCACATAAAGATATAACTCGTTAAATTGTAAGAAAAATCATTAATATATGCTTCAATGGTTCATTATCATTTTTTAGTTAGTTTTACAATGTTCGACGCAATATTACTCTATTTTTCAATTCGAAAGCCTAATTAATTGTTCAAGATGCCAGTGATGCGTTTGAATCAACACAAATACAAATAAATGCTATTGACTTTAAATACATGGAAGTTGTGGTGGCCACCAGGACAGTAAATTGGGCTGAACATAAATTTTGGCAGCAAAAAATGATGAAATTTATAGCTAAATTTGTTTATGATTTTTTTTATATTTTTTGTCAATTCAAGTATAATTGTGAACAATCAAATGACATTTATAGGTAGGTTTGTTTATACCCTATATTGTCTCATGTATAAATCAAAGTCTTGATGTATTCATATTTGAAACATTTTACTGTGCATTAATAGTTAAGTTTGTGAAAAATAATGCATTGCGTATCACATAAAAATTCAATGTTTCCAATATTAAAACATGATTGCATATGATTCATCCACGCTAGGATTTACTTTAATCAATGAAGCTATCATCAAACGAGTGTACATTTCTTTTCGCTGTCATGCATTTGAAGATATGTAGAATTCTTGTTATTTTATAATACTCATTAGTAGATGATTAAAAAAATATATCAAGAAAGGAAGAAGAAAGGACTTTACATAATGGTGTTGACATCATATCTTCATGAAACACTCCGACAATGGACATATAGGGTTAGCATATGGGGATGCAATTTGTTCTTCAACTGATAAATGTTCTTTCTTTTTTCATATGATATAAAACAGTCAATACGTTAAAACAACATCATGGTATATATGAGTGAATTGCAATAAAAATGTATAATTATTTATAAATGATGATCTAGGAACAAATAAATTTTATGAATGATTGAATGACAAGTATAATATTTACTTTTAACTCTTTACTTTTTTCTCTCAATACTCTTTCAATCTGTCATTAGAAATACCCTTTGACACATCTTTGCTCGGTTTTTTAATGTTTTGCTGCATTTTTCTTCCTGTCTTATTGTTAGGCTTGTGCTTGAATAGAGGTGATTTCTCACTAGATATTGAGTCAATATTGACGGATATTTTTTTTCAATACCTCTTAACATATGATTTTCAGCCTCTTGATTGCCTTAGGCCTTAATGCTTATTTGATATGAATAATTGTGGATATTGATTCAAAATATGACCACTTAAAAATCATTCTTCATTCGTAACTTTTTGAGTTATTTGTAATCATTTCCAAAATAATAATCTCTCTTAGCACCTAAAGAACATCACATAAGGAGATATTTTTCTAGTATATTCGCTATATTTTCTTTGCTGAAAACTCTGATGCAATGGACACATATTAATCCCATCGTTTCTTATTTTTTTTACAACTTATATCAAAAGTTATTTTTGGCAAATTTAATTATCTTATATTTTGTTTTTCCTATATGATCTAATTTTTTTATGTAATATTCTGAATGACTATTATCAGATAGTTCTACAACAAACCCTTTTGTTCTAGGTATAAATTCTCCTTAAAATGTAAAAAATGAGAGTATATTTTTTAATAGAATGAAACACTCTACTTCAGCACAATGCTGCTCGTAGCAACATAAATAATTGTAGATTGACATCTGAAATCCTTATCCATGTCATTTTGTTTCCATGTTGACATGCCGTTCTCAAGTCCCAAGAAACAATTACTGATAGATTTTATAGGTTTGGTGATACCACGACGTACATTATTTGTAAACTCACTTCGTTGTGTGGATAATTTTCTCAAGCTAAATAAATCTTTATTAAAGACTTTTGACCACTTTTTGCTTATATTGTACAATCCATTTAATTAGATATTGTTGCGGAGGTTCTATTTTTCAAGCATTTCAGCTCTGGTTTGTTTAACTTCTCTTTTGAATCGCATTTTGACATGCATGTATAAAATAAATCGTTTATCTTACAATCAGTGAAATGATGTATTTTTGAAGGAAATTTCTTAATTATATGTTATTGATATAATCTATGATGATTATATAACAATGAGTCTTCTATAACTCTCGTTATTGCTTGATCCTGATGAATGAATATTATTAAATCATGTTTATCATCTATTATACGAATAAATGTTTTGAATAACAAGTGAATGGATCAATTATCTTGTTTGATAAAAATTTACTCCTAAAAGAATATTTTTACAGTGATAGCAACCCTAATAAAAGGTGCACAAATTAAGTTATATTTATTTAATTGAGAATTTGTATAAAAAATTACGTCCCAAAACAGTCATAATCAATATTTGACATGTTATCGCTAATAAAAAAACTCATCAACCTACCCGATTCATCAATATGAAAATCCCATGCAATGCTATCTGTAGCTTACCTTTCTGTGAACAATTGTATTAAAGCATTAGTGTCACTATTTTGGTTCCTTGCTCTTCTTCTTTTGAATAAAACTGAATGCATCTATTTTTAAAAATCCTATTTTTTCTATTCCAACTTCCGCGACAAAAAAATTGAATAAATCTGTAGCTCCAGTATCTATTTCTATCATCAATTTCAGTACATCTCCATTGATGTCACTGATGCTATGGCTGTATCTTAAAAGATGCGAATCACCTAGCTTTGCTAAGGAATGATATGACTTAAATTCTTTAATCTTTCAACTGCCATGATGGACAACCAGTCCTGGTGTCTGCTTTTCTAAACTTCACAGTGTTATTAGGATTACTTTTTTTTAACACCAGCTTTACTACAATTTTTTTTTTCAATTTTATATTCTTTTAATTTGGCCAAGAACTACTTTGGTTTTTTTGAACAGAAAATTCAATGTGATGTGCATAAGTACAATACAAATCATATGCTTCATTTTCATTGTGCATAATTGTATCAATAGTCTACAATTGGTTCATTACCCACATTTCTTGGCTTGCAAAACTGCTTACATATGATTTATACATGGTTATATATGTTATCATGTTTTAAAAAGATGGCAGTATAAATGGTGGTATAGGTAAGAATATTGTATTTTACACAAAAGAATTATATCTTTGACTTATCTGATATGAAAAATAATATATTTTGATGTTATGAACCTTGTTTATTTGAAATTTGTCATTAAAAAGTATTACAAAGTCTTAGAAAAATAGTGGTATTGTGGTACTTCACATAAATAAACCGTCTTTTTTTCTCTGATGTGAGAAACATTAGGTTATGATGTTATGCACTTTTTGTTAGAAAATTGTTACTAAAATGCGTTACCAATTTTTAAAAATGACAGTATTCTGGTGATATTGTGCTGGTGTTGTTTTTCATACAAAGAAATATCTTTTGCTCATCTGATGTGAAACAATAGATTATAATGTTACAAAGTCTTAAGAAAAATAGTGGTATTGTGGTTGTTCACATAAATAAATCATCTTTTGTTCCTCTGATTTGAGAAACATTAGATTATGATTTTATGCAATTTCTTTGTTAAAATTGCCACTGAAAGCGTTACCAATTTAGAAAAATGGCAGTATTCGTGATATTGTGGTGGTGTTATGGTTTTCACATAAATAAACCATATCTTTTGCTCTTCTGATGTGAAACAACAGATTATGATGTTATGCAATTTCTTTATTTGAAAGTTGCTACTAAAAAGTGTTACAAAGTTTTAGAAAAATGGTGGTATTGTGGTAATACTATGGGTTTTGACATAAATAAACCATATATTCTACTTCTCTGATGTGAGAGATAATAAATTATGATAGGAATATTCTTTGTTTGAAATTTTTTTTAAGAAAGTGTGACAAAGTTCTAGAAAAAATGGTGATATTATGATGATATTGTGATTTTTGTACAGAAGGGAATCGTATATTCAGTTCCTCTGATGTGATTATGATGTTATGCGTAGCTGCCTAGCTACAAACTCAACATTCTGTCTTAAAATTGCTATTCAAAAAACACATACTAAGTTTTAAAAAATAATGGGATTGTAATTTTTACACAAATAAATCATATCTTCTGTTTATCTAATGTAAGAAATAATATGTTATGATGCTATATAGATTTTTATTTGAAAATTTGTGTTAACAAAATGTTATTATGTTTTAGAAAATATTAATATTATGGTGCTACATATGAGAATATTATATTTTTTTCACACAAATGAGTCGTATCTTTTTGTTCTTCTTCTAATGTGAGAAATAATAGATTATGTTATTATGCACATTTCTTATTTGAAAATTTGCTATTTTAAAAGTTTTGCCATATTTGAAAATATTGATTGTATTGTGGTGTTATTATAGTGATACAGATGATAATATTATATTTTTTCACAGAATATGATAATATCTTTATCTCATATGATATGAGAAACAATACTTTATGATGTTATGCACATTTCCCATTTGAAATTTTTGTTCTAAAAGTTTACCTTGTTTTATAAAAATGATGATATTTTGGTGATATAGATGATATTTCTGTGTTTTTTCTTACAAATGAATCATATCTTCTGCTTCTTTCATATGAGAAACAAATTAAAGCTTATAATTTCAAAATATATTGATTCATACTACAAAACAAGATTTACATATAATTTAAACATGTAAATCAATATCAAAATACCTTGATTCAAACTATAAAACACTTATAATTTTAATAACAACTAAACTCACCTCTATTTGATTTTTAGATCTTTCATTATTAATACTAATTTTTTGACTTTTTCATCTTCAAACTTGTTCTGTCGAGTGCTATGTAGATTTATGGTAGTCGTGCTTCGTCAATGCCATTCTCCTCAATATACCACACAAAATTAAATGAAAACTCTAGAATGTGAATAAAAAATGAAGATGATTGTGAACACGAAATGGAAAACCCTAGAGCGTAAAGAAAAAATGAAGGCGGTGGCGGGTTTTTGAATGTCAATTATTTCAATTTTAGGGCTGGGTTCGGGCCAAGATTAGCTCACTGCCAAGAATGAACCTTTTTTTTTTACATCGCGATGTTGGTCCGGTTGAGCAAACAGGCGTTGAAATAGTATTGAAGTTTAGACATTAATTTACATCTGTAATTTGGACGTAATATTTTCTCCACTCTCATCCAGCTTGCTGTCACTATGGCTTCTCCCAAGCAATCTATCGCGTCCATCATATGGCTTTGCTCTTCTACGATAGATTTTGTGTCATCAATTCTTCCTCTTTTTCATGGACTCTAATTGTGAATTTCACTCAAATTCTGAATTCCTCCGATTCGCCCTTTAATGTCTGTTTTTCTTGGGCTTTTGTTCTTGCCCTTTTTGCCAGCTCCTAATTGAAGGATCTGGAGGGAAGATTCTACCACAACGAAACGTAAGTTTGGGAGAAACTTCTTTTCAATTTAAATTTTTTTTTTATTTTTATTTTTATTTTTTTATGAATGTTTTTTGGAATTGGGGCCACAAACAAATTGAGTTAAGCTGAGCGGGACTCTATCCAAACACGAGCTTGTTTATTAAAAACATGCACAAGCTTGGCTCAAGCTCGATTCGAGTTTCTAGGATATTGCTTAAAAGCTCGGTTCATTTAAATTTATTATTATTCAAGCTCAATTTGAGCTCAGTTCGAGCTTCATTTTACTCGGCTTTTTTTTTAACTTAATTGTGTTTTACTTGTTTAAATTATTAAATATTATGAATGTAGCTAAATAGTGATTTTTTAAACTTAACTAATCAAAATAATATAGCTAATTTTAAATTATAACTTTTTTTTTAAAGCACTTCAAATGGAGCCACAAATTCCACCCATACAAATCTGCATTCTGACATGCAGCTCAAAATACTCAATTTGGGCTGTTTTTGCCTTCCCATTTAAACAAAAGTTATACCGTCTCTTCCTAATGTTGGATTAAAAGCATAGATGTCAATACCTTATACATTTCAGCTTTCATGTGAGCTGAAGTAGTATATTATAAATTATTTTTTGATGTATATTTTTTTAATTAGTATGAAATGAAGTAGTATATTATAAATTGTTTTTTGATGTATATTTTATTAATTGTTATGAGTTTCACATAAATTTTATTAATGTGAATAATATAAAAAATAATATGATTTTAAAGTAATTTTTAATCACAATTTTTTAAATTAAATTCGGTTTTTTATTATAATTTATTTTGTGCTTTAATTTAATATCGAGCTTTAATCAGACATCTTAATAAGCTTGTTTACGAGTATTAAACGATATTGTTAATGACTGTAAATTAATTGAGCAACAAACTCTTCACATTTGTTTATTTAATAATAGAGTATTTAAAAAGTGTTCGAAATCATTCGATTACTTAATTAAACGATCATTAAAGAGTTCTGATTAAGTCGAGTCATGAGTAATTTGTCGAACGCTCGTTTCATGTGCAATCCTATCTGAAGTATTAAATAGATTTGGGGTGTGTTTTGTTGGATAAACTTAAGTTCTTTAGGATTTCTTTAGTTTTTTTGCTTGATAGTTTGTTTTGGTTGTTTCAAGTGTTGGATGGTTCTGATGTAATCATTTTGAGGAAGAAAATTAGGTTTTTGTTTGATTGTAGACGAGGTTAACAGAGTGTATTGCTATGCTTTACTGAGGTAAATTATAAACTTGGGATGTTAGATATGTAAATAATAAAGAATTGAGTGGTATGTATGTTATCCCCCTAATTATAAATGTGGAAAAGATTAAAGTAAAAAATAAGAAGTTTTGCTTAATGAAACTTTACCTTTCTTTTATACTTACATGCTATTTGGATGTGAATTCTTCAAGTGCGATGCACTCACTCATGGAAGTGTGGTTAACAATCTTCATGGGAATAGCGCGAGACCCGAATCTTCTTTTTGGTGGTTTCTTTTTCTTGTTATTTAATCAACATTTTTGGTAATTGGTTTGCATGTGAGAATGATTCTGAAATTTTGTATTATCTTGGTTTCTACTTGTAATGCCAGTTTTGATAGCATTATAATCTTAAATTTCTTGTAGAATTTCTAATTGTTTTGCTAGTCTTGATTACAGTATAATTTTCTCTTGATATTAAATCTTGTGTAGAATTATTAATTGTACAGTCATTAGATTATTATTTGGGATGAATTTTTCTATTCTCTAATTTTTATCAAACGAACCAAATTATTGTTTACTTGAAAAGTTTGTGAACCGCATGTTTGATCTTGTGTGCTACATCTTATGGTGCCTCATCTTGCATCAAACTTCTTTACATTGCAGCGAGAAGACAATCTATTATGTGAGATTTCATTTTTTTTTTTGGCTTCCTCCAAACATTTGATTCGACTTATCTGATGATCCGATTAGGAGGATGGATGTTTTAGATTCGACTTATGTTAAGAAAGGTAGAGGTAGACCTAGGAAGACTCGGGTTTATTATAAAAATGATCTTAATTTGTTAGAACTAATTGAAAATATGACTTTAAATAGGGCGCAATGGAGAAAACGGATTCATTAGCCAACCCCACTTAGTGAGATTAAAGCTTCGTTGTTGTTGTTGTTTCCTCCAAAGACTATTAGGGCACTGTTGGTAGGTCACAGTTCTTTCACTAGAACTTACAATAAGGCTACATTGCTATGAAGAACTTCATGTAATGCTATTGTTCGTTTCGTCATAATTGCGGAAAACAATTATGCGAGTGAAAAATGACCAGGACCGCCCTCGTTTATTAAAACCGTTTTAAAATTTTGATATATTTATATAAGTATACGATATTCGCGAAATGAAATTTTTTTAAAAAAATTTATATTTTAAATATACAAACTAATAAATTTAAATTATATTTTTTAATTTTTATATTTTAAACATATATTTACTAGCTTTATTATATCTACGATTATATAGTAAATTATTGTTTCAATGCAATAATTCACTATATGATTGAAATCATTTAAGTATATTAACAAAATATTTACATGCTTTATTATAACTTAATTTAATATATTAATAAAATATTTACGAGCTTTATCAGTATCTAGATTATATAGTGAATTATCGTTTAATGCAATAATTCACTATATAAATGAAATTATTTAAGTATATTAATAAAATATTTACGAGCTTTATTATATCTTAATTTAATTTACTAATAAAATATTTATGAGCCTGATTAAATCATATTTTTAATAAAATATATATTTGAAAATTTTTATTTTTTAAAATAGATTGTTCGAATTAATAAAACATTTAGGAGCTTTAAAAATACGTAACTAAATAATATATCTACATATTTTAAAAGTATTAAAATTTTTTAATCTATAAAAGTAATCTTTTAGTTTCATATTGTTTAGATATCTATATATATTAAGAAGCATTAAAATTTTTTATTTTTAAATCATATGTCTACACAAGATTCGAAACGAAAACACATCAAGAGAACGATCGCATATCTCAAAAAGCTCATGTAGCTTCTACAAAGAAACATATAAATTCTCTCAAGACGCGTAGAAGCAGTAGAGAGTGAAAAAACTCACAGTGACTATTCCAACAACAACCAACAATATAATAACGTTCACTTTGGCTAGGACGTCAGAACTCCCGTGTCACTCCGTCTTCCGTCGTGGCCGTGACACTCCCTAAGATCGAGCCTCACGAGACCCCAGAACTATCCGCCCATCTAAGAAACCGCACTGCCCTGGAATGTTCCTGAGATGGAGCATAAAACTTTCTATGGAAGCTCTATGCTATTGTCGATGGATGCTAAAAGAGATGTCTGCAGCCCATGACAATGACATAAGACCAAGCGTAGAGTAGCATCGACGTGCCTGGAGCCTACGTGTTACTCGAAATGCAATCACATATGTACTTTAATTAATTTGAGTATCAAATGGTCAAACAAAATGAAAATAATTGCTTAGAGTATAGAATCGTAAATAATGCTGAAGTGCTCAACAAGAGTGTAAAGACATACATCGGACCTGGCCAACAAAATCACTCTCCAACTAACAAGCGAGTAATGTCTTCTCGAAGGCCGCCATTTCGTTCGCACCATCCCCATCTTCATGCAAATCGTCGCATCTGTTGTTCTCCTCCTCGGTGAGACTGTTCAATGCGGCCCTCAAAACCTTCGATCAGAAGAACCTCGTCATTTCGATCGTGCATGTCAAAATCAACATCGACTCGAGTTGGATGTCGCCTGACATAGCTTATGCGTGGCCATACTGCTAACACTATCCGCGACTGTTGTGAACTGATAAGGCGAGCATATCTCGAAGAACGACCCATTTCTTCTTCCAAACTCCAAATGCTCTCTCAATAACGCCTCGCAAGGATTGAACGTCTCTTATTAAACAACTCCTTTCGTTCTCGTGCGATTACTCGCTTCTTTCAAAAATCCTGAATACGATATCTCGTATCGTGATCGAGCTTAAGATACCCCTCTACATCGAGTAGCAAGCATCTACCAAATAATACTCGCTCGTAATGATAGTAAAATTTAGTAAGGTATGTGACCAAAAACATCAACTTTTTATATTACAAACGACCTTACCGTGCTGCGCGAGAGGAGAAATCGTAGTCCGACTTTTCGTTGCAATTTTAAAGAAGATCACATGTCGTGCGCTGCCTCCCATCCAAACTCAACGCAAACGTAAAACACATGTCGAAATCACAAACAACCATTATATTTTCGAGTTATTCTCCCGTAACGGCCGATAAAAGCAACTTTCTCGTTATCCAAGTACTTATAAGCATCGAACGTGCGTTCCATCGATCATGCCGACGCAATCCTTTAAAAGCAAAAATTATTTCAAAACGCAATCCATTAATAAATTATTCTAAGTAAACATGCGTATCTCTGAAATACGACATATATCTGTTATCGTTAAAAATCTCCGTCGGATCCTCGCAAAGTCGGATCGCTGGTTTTATTACGTCTTCGTTGAATGACAAAAGTGCCAAACCAACCGAGAAATATCGGCTTATCGTTTCCGACGAATGCCTGGAATCGTTCCTGCTCCCCGCATCGACTCATTCCGTGATAGGATGTAGAGTGTGACGCCCAATACTTCACTGGCTGTCATGTCCTTAAAGACCCACGAAGTCCATGAGATGTTGTTAGGTCTACTGAAGATATCTCCGAAAACATCATATGACATGCGGAAGATGTTACGAATCTCGTTGGGTGTCTCAAATCATTTCACCCATCCATTTTTCTCCAATCCGAGATGAAGTGTAACAAGGTTCACGATCGACGTACATATTATAATATTGCAACGATTATATTTATCACCGCATTTCTCCTACGGCGTCGGACTTCCTCCGGATTCATGACGGTATAAACCGCACCTTTAGATTAAACAAGTTACTTTCTATAGAAATCAACAACTAACTAAAAGAAGCAAATGAATAAACTATACTTAGAAAGGAAATAACTCAAGCATTCCACAATTCAAATAGAAATTGTCCAAACAACATCGCTAACAGTACTAATGATAGATGAAATAAAATCATTAGTTCCATATCAAATCACAAGGTGCGATGGCTATAATAATAGCGTATGTATTCGACTCGTAGCTCTCATCAACCGTGCAAGTGAAGAAGTCTCGGTGGAGAGAGTCCCGAAGGAGGTACGATAGCAAAGAAGAAGATCACGATCCCCTATAATGTCCGGGTCTTCTAGAAGACTAACAACCCGCCTGGACGTCGGTTTTTTGAACTCTGTGTGGAGCATCATTTGTTGATTCCACAAGTAGTGAGAGCTGATCTTTCATAGTTGCAATAGTATTTTTCCTCTTTTCGATCCGAGGCCGCTTCATACGGTTTGTTGATTGCATTTTAGTTGGTTCGTACACGCGGAGTTCTGCTGAATCGTTTGATAATTCTACGGCGACCTCTTCAGGGGTTGTCTCAATCATTATTTCGCCTAGTGCAATGAAAATTTCTCTAGCTACCACCCCACCAAACATTCTATCTAGTTATTCCTCCAATTCTGCTTCTATCCCAATGTGTTCCGAACTTTTCAGTCGTATGAAAAATCCGTAATATAAAATTATATTTCATTAGGAGGGCTAAAAACTAAAAATGATTTACATCGCAATTATGAAATGAATGATAGCTTACCGCAAGTCTTTCAGCCACCATGCATCCGATGCAACGAATTGTTCGCTTCGATGGATCCCGACCAAGCCGCCGATCCTTGTTTTAGGTCCTTCCAAAGCTTCTATTCTTTCTTTAGTTATTCCATTTATTTTTAAGTCAGAAATTTCATGTAATCCCTCGCTCGTCACCTCCTAAAATTTGTTACAACGTTTTCGCGCACTTTCCTTGCCGAAAAAGAGTTTGGTCTATTACTTTTTCGACTTTCATTACGCAGAGATCACGGAAAATTAATTTTATGTCATTCTCCCAAAGTACAGTGAGCGCAACTTCTTTGTTTTTATTCGTCATACTATTATCAGGAGACAAATTAAGAATATCTTTAACTACGAAATAGTTCAACAAATATATGCATAATCGGACTAATATGATTTCAATTGCGAAATAATAAAACGAAAATGCTATAAAGACAAAGGAACACGAAATTTACGTGGTTCGGTCAAGTTGACCTACGTCCACGGGAAAGGAGTATTATATCTTCATTAATGAAACTTTTGAACATGTACATAGCTTCTACAAATAGATTCTAAATGTACCAACCCCTTTAACATGAAGACAAAGATACAATGCTCGACGCACCCATAATAAGTCAAAAACAACTAGTATTTCAAATAATTTCTCTTCTAACGGCAAATATACACCATGCTCAATAAACCGTACTTCAATTCGCACATAACAATTCTATACTCCCAAATATGCTACATCAGCACCGCCATAGCAATAAATATTCCCAAATAAGTGAGCTCTGAATATTTGTTGATATACCATACATAACACCGCACCGCAAACCATAACAAACTATACCCAAAATAATGGAGCACTCGCACTACAAATATTCATATCAACAAAACTGCACCGCACTACAAAACTGCACCGCACTACAAAATATTCCCAAAGCTTGTACTGATAATCCCAACCTTGGCAATATGAGGCTATTGAACACATGAGTCATTTGAAAACTTTCAAACCAAATCATTTCAATCCAATAGCTGAAAATAGATAAGAATTTAAGCGAACTTCATGTTCGATTAACAAGCACTAAAGAGAAAGCCGAAATACGTAGTCTCAGCGTTCATCACAGTCGCTATATACCCTTCATGTCAATCCCAATGCCCAAATACAATTCATTTCAATCCCAATGCCGCATCTATGTTAAAGCCGAATTCGAGCAAAGGTAAGCATAGAACTGCAGCTCTACTCGCTATATAAATAGAATTCGAGCTAAATTGAACGTATAAGCATCCAAGAGGTTGAGAATGTAATAAGTAATAGCAATCTGCAGAAGTTGCAGGTATGCACAAACAACAACACATGATTAAACAGATAAGCATCCAAGAAGTTGAGAATATGTATCACAAAAGGAATAAACAAAATGAAAGAAATTATTTATGCCCTTTTAACGTTTTGGTTAACCATTTCCAATTATTTAAGTGGCATGCATCATTAATTGTGATAGTAGCATCAATGGTGTAAGAGTCAATTTTGCCTATTTGAGAGTCTAATCAATCATTATTATGAGAAAGAAGTTATTATAACTTCTTAAACTATAATGTTTCTTGTGAAAGCCACATAGCTTACTTTTTGGTCTTATATGCTCTATGAATTCTCTCTAACATTTAGGTTTTCCATTGCATGCATGGTTTATTGTTTCTCTCTGCATATACATTTTTGGATTAGGATCGATTAATGGAGACGAATCTTGGAGGACTTTTATACAACATTGGTGACGAATCCCTTAATGAGCACCAATAAATTAAAAAAGTCCTTTAATCTTGAAAATTGATATCAAAATCAAACTACTCAAATCATTTGGCAAACTCTATCTTCAAAATTATTTGCGTGTTTGTGTTTACCCCAATCATCAAAGCTCTTCAGCCATTTGGGAAGCTTTCTATCCAAACTGGATGCATCCTCATCATTAAGATGATTGGCAATATAGCAGACTGCACTGCACTACAAAACATGATTAATCATTTGAGCACAAATATTCAGTTTTACTGCAATTCGCTATATACCGTTCATGTCAATCCCAATGCCCAAATACAGTTCATTTCAATCCCAATGCTGCATCTATGTTAAAGCCAGAATTCGAGCAAAGGTAAGCATAGAACTGCAGTTCTACTGCTATATAAATAGAATTCGGGCTAAATTGAACCAAAGTAATAAGTAATAGCAATCTGCATAAGTTGACTGTATTCCGTATCAATTCAACCAAAGATAGACCCAAGTAATAAGTAATAGCAATCTGCAGAAGTTCGAACATTTTGTAATAGCAATAAAATGTAATAAGTAATAGCACCTGCGTAAGTTGCAAGTATGCACAAACAACAACACCATGGATTAAGCTTTGCGATTTTACTAGCAGAAAGAGACTAAATTAGAACTGCTAGAACAAAACCAGAACTCAAAAAATTAATCACAGGTTCACCCAGCCCTGTAAAGAGCCCCCGGGATCACAGGTTCACCCAGCCCTGTAAAGAGCCCCCGAGATCACAGGTTCAGTCGGCTCTGCAATGCATGGATGATCTCACAACAAATTAGGGAGCTAAAAATTTTGAATCCATTTCAGATTTTGAAGATTTTGTACCATAGAATACATCAGACAAAAGATCGAGATAAGAACCGATAAAATCCTATAGGAGCATAAATAAAAACTGTCATAGATCTTCCCTGTATGACCTTAATAGAGAAAATTTCAATCACATTTCATAGAATATAGAAATAAAGGTGCCATAAATCTGGATTCATGCTTCGAACTACTCAAGATCGAAGATATAACGGAAGATTTTGCAGGAAGGAACGAGAAAGAGGGAGGGAGAGGGGGACTGAGCCTCAAAAGAGAAGGATACCGCTGGGACGGAGGTATGCGACCTTCGATTTGATTCTCTCGTGGAGAACCGCCGCGGATCTCGCGAAAAGATCTAGGGCGGAGAAGGAGATCGAGAGCTCAGACCACGGGAGCACGGGCGAGCGAGGGTAACGAAAGGAAAAAGCTGAAAGGGATCCGGGCCGGGGGTTTATCCCGCGGCCCGCTTTCCCTCGGCTTCGCGGCGAAGCACCGCGAATTCGTCTCGAATCGGAACCCGCCGCGGGATAAAGTGCGGTGCTTTGCCGCGCCGCAGGCCTAAACGGCGAAACAAACAGCCCCTTAGTCACACAATTAGTATGTTCAGCCATTGAACATTTGGCTGGTTTTTCTATGATTGGCAGATTAAATTTAAAAAAAAAACAGAAACTTATATTTCAAGTTCAAGTAAAATATTTGTAACTGCAAATTTCAAAATTTCTGCAATTTTTTTAATGTGTATTAAGACCTTGCACTACTTTTAACTTATTTATATAGGTGGATGATCTCAAGGATGAGAGTGAAGCTTGGTTGGATAAAATTGCTGAGGAATGGGAGCTGATCATGCCTGATGAGGGAACTCAGGAGGAGGAGAAGAAAAATTCGAACGCAGATGAGCCCAAAAAATAAAACAAAATGATCATCTATGGCTTCCTGATGATATAAGTTTGAAACTTTGGATAATATTCTGATTATAATGTGAATATTGTATATAAAAACTCTTATGGCATTTATTTGCAGGTAAGTATTTGATGTAATATTGATTGGTGTTGCTATATGTTATATTATTATTTTACATGTATGAACTGAGATGAAAATAAGTATTATGATTAGATGATCAGTAAAGCAACATGTAGTGCTTTTCAGAAATGATTCTGCTGTAGAATGGGAAAACTATATATTGTTAAGAAAGTCCTAATTAAAAATTAATTAGGATGAATTTATGAATGTTAGATTTATTTCAAGCTGAATATAATATGACATTTGATTGGTTATACTTGTATTATCATTAATATAAATTTAAATGTATTGAGATTTATTTAGATCATGCACACAAGATTTTGAATTCAGTGCCTTACCCATAAATTAAGGTTCTGTTTGGGACAGCTTATTGAGGTGCGGTGGCAGTATAGGAACACGCATAATGTTTGAAAAACACGTTCGCTCTGGATTCTTGCCACCGCAGCTCTGGATTCTTGCCACCGCAGCGAACACACTTTAAGTGTTCTTGTTAATAGGGCGCGAAGCGGGACTGGGGCCGCGTCTTGCGTTGGATTCGCGTGTTAGAGAACGCACTTAAGAGTTTTTGTTAATAGCTTATTACATTTTAAAAGAGACTTCATTTCACTTTTCTTCATGAAAGTGGAATCAGATCTCCACTTTTCATATTTATTTGAAATTTTGTTGTCACCTTTAAAATCAAAATTTTTAGTGGGCAGTTGTTCGAAGAAGAAAGGATAATCAACTAACAAATCTATTTTACATTGCATTTCTTCAATGAAAATAACATACAAGCCACACAATTCCTATATATTTACATGTCTAGAATGTCAATATTTTACATTACATTTATACAATTTTTCTATACATAAAAATTAAAATTTAGCTCTTTGAAATCAAACTTTAATGTTAGATCTCTTTGAAAGTATTGACAACCACAACCAAATCAAACTTTATGGTTATATAAATATATATATTTGCAATTTGAATGATTTAGTTGGAGAAAGAATTGTTAAAAATGCGCGAAGCAATGAAGCTGCCCCAACCACATATCAGAATAGCAAAATATTGTATAATAATATTTAAAATTTTATTTAAAAAAAAAAAGAGTAGGAGAAAATTTGATTATTTGTAATTATTCTCATATTGAATTATTTTATCTTATATTATACCTTCAATATATTCGTGTCGCTATTAAAAGCAGACATTTTCAACTAGATTTTGCGTTGGGATTAGAATGCGATTCAGAGGTAATTTTGTCGCTTAGATTAATTTTTATGTTGAGTTCTTCGGCTTCCATCACTTCAATATTTAGAATAATTTACATACATATACTCAATTTATATGCCCAAAAATTAATTTTTACGTTAATAATTTTTAATGTCATAAATTTATGCAAGCAATTTTCTAATGTTGTATACACAAATATAATTATACAAGATTTTTTTTTTACTTAACCAATATGAGCCCCCCTGCCGATGTGTCTGAATCAAGCCCACCAAGCGAAGTGGATGGATCTAGCCTAGTGACTGAAATGGTTGCATCCAGTCCTCTTCTAAAAACAGTCCAATTTGTGCAAGGTAGCTATCGGAGAAGGCTGTCATGACTAATAAATATAATTGTCAATTAAACATTAAAAGCTTGGTAGTCTTTCCCCCCATATACCAGCAATGGGCATCGTACTAGCCTTGCCTAACACTCACTTCACCATCTTTTCATCAAAACAACATGGAAGGGCATTGTATAGTAGGAAATGTGTCTTATTTATTATTTTGTTACTTTTCTCCCTTTTGTATAAAATGGAAGTCAACGAGAGATCTAGGGACCTTTCTTCTGGGGGGGTTCTTCCTTATCTCTCTCTCTCTCTCTCTCTCTCTCTCTCTCTCTCTCTTTCTCTCTCAGAAGATCATGTAACTCAAAGAACCTCCGACGAGGCAAGCTTTTTTGGTTCACCGGAAATAAGAGCACAATACGTTCTCTGAGATTTTCTTTAAGGGCTCACATCCATCTCTCTTTCTTTCATTTTCTCTATGATTAAAGTCTTTATCAGGTTGTATACACTCATGAACAACGTGATACCATACATCTCGAAAGCATTCAACATCTCGAAATGTGCGGTGAGCATGAAGTTCATACACAACCTTTGCAAGAAGATCTTTTTCGTCTGAAGCGAGATAAATAAGAATGATGGATTGCACCGAGAAATTTGTGCTTCAACAGATCAATGAGTTGAAATAGTAGATAATGAAGATTTTAGCACTCAGATATCATTCATGATCTAAATCAAGAACGCACACCTGATCATTAGGATCAGTGGCTCGCAGGTAAGATCCATCCAGGCAAGATTCACCGAAGCAACGATCAACTAAGGGGAGAAACGCCCAGGCAAGAGATGCTAAGGCTAGAGCTACCAAGAATTCTTTCTACACAAAAATCTTTTCTGAGAAAATAAGAAAATTTCATTGAAATGATAGTTCAAAGCAACATGAAAATAAAATTAGGAGTTTATAAGCTAGTATTTTACTAAAATAAGATAATTTAGAGATGTACTTCTCATTCAATCGCTCTGATGATTCTCTTATGGTTCCCCTCACCATGTTCATGTAAGTAGCGACCCAGGTGACCATGACATATCAAACGTTCAATTTTTTTCCTTTAATTGAAAACATCTTTCTGTCGTATGTTCCTTTGCACGGTGGAAATGACAATATTGAGACTTGTCTCCACCATCTATATTCTTAACATCCTTGGCCTCTTGACGATCTCTTTATCCTTCATGACTGTTAAGATGTTGACACGTGACATGTTGAGTGGCATGTATTATTTTTTTTATCGTGGCTCATGATTCTCCTATGATCCAAACTTTTTCTATTGTGAGATTTGATTAGTATCCATGGCGTTATTCTTGTGCTCGCTCCCCAATTACTCAAATTGTTCCTTGTGTGCAATGATGAACTCTTCTGCAGAGATTTGAGCTTTGACATGATGGATGGGTTCGATGTAAGAGTGATTAGAGTGCACTGTCTCTCGCATAAGTGATAAATAGAAAGGTCTTGGGTGGAGTTCTCCGTTAAAGACTCCTCTCAGTAACTCCAAATCTACTCCAGAAATCTAGCTGGCTTCAGTGGAGAACCTCTAGAAGTATTCCTTGAGGGATTCCCCCTCATTCTGGAAAACTCTTTATAAGTGAGATGAATCTTTGATGATCCTTCTATTTTCTATGAACAACTCTATGAATAATTTGACAAGCTCATTGAATGTGTTGATAGTGCCTCCCAAGAGAGAGTAAAACCATGTGAGAGCTTGAACCTTGAGAGTCGAACACTTGACAGAAAATGTTCATCAAAAGCATGATGAATGTGCATGATGGTTCGATAATGGTCGACGTGCTCATATGGTCAGTTACCCATTCATAGGCATCAATGTTTGGGAGTTTAAAAATTACTGGGATAAGTTGTTAGAGAACCGTGTTAGCGAAAGGAGAGAATTCATGGAAGTTGTGATGAGCAAGGAAGCGATCTCTTTTATCCAGAGTGAACTCATCCTGAACCAAGCGTCATAGCTCATCTCAGATGATATTAGCAGAAGCGATAGTATGGTGAGGTGGTGTTAGGTGAGCTACATGAGAAGGACGAGTGGAACTTGTAATGTTGAGAAGAACGGTGTTTCATCTAGGCAGGGGAATAGTTTCATCATTAGGAGAGAACCCAGTGACTGGAGTATTTTTTGTTGAATCTTGAACTGGTGGTAAGTAAGTTCCATTGGGGTACGATTTTCACTCCTCCATAGGAGATGAAGGATCTCATGTTGAGACTCCTCCAACTCGCGTACTCTATCATCCAGAGAGTGACCCAAGACACCTTCGTCAGTGGGGTAATGTCTTTTGTAGTAAGAGTATGCAGAGGCTTGATGACCTTGGCTTCGTGATTGTCTTCTAGAATGATGGGTGTTCGAGCGGGATGCTTTGTTGTTACAAGTGTTGCGTTGGTGGTCATGTAATAATCTCATAAGTATTATAGTGATGAGAATGCTCATTTTCCCTTAGACGAATCAAACTGTTGCATGCTAGAAAATTTGTGGCGCTAAAGTAATGGTTTATCATCTTAGCGTTGCAAGAGAATTCAACACATTTGTCAAACAAAAGAGAACACCCAGTAGTGACATCAGAAATTCTACGTGAAAAACCCATAAAGAGAAAAAACCACGGGGCCTAGCCCAGCTGAAGAAATCCACTATAAAGTGGATATTACATGTACATTCGCTCGTTCCACAGGCGGTAAAGTGTTAAACACTCTTTAGAGTTACGCCGATGCACGGATAAACTTGTTGTAAGAAGTGGACGGTAGACAATGAAGATCAGCGGAGGCTGACAGGTGGTGGTCGACAGCGGTTGGCGGTGGTCAATGACAGTCGACGTTAGTCAACAGTGACCAATGGCGGTTGGCGGTGGTTGATGATGACTGGAGTGATGCTAGACATTAGCTCTTCAAAACTTCAAGCTCTTCTTCAGGCTTCAAACTCCCCTCTTATGGTGGGGGGGGGATTTATTGTTAGTATTTTAGGTGCAAGTAATGCAGGAATATAAACCACTTTGACCGGACGGTCCGGAGAGCTTTCTTTGATCAGAAGGAGTTTGATGAGCATATGAGTACCTTAAGGACGTCAGAATTAAGCGATCTTGGGCCCGTTTAACTCTTCTTGTCGAGACACTCGATTCGACTATAAGCTTGTTAGATTCGACATTCATTTGACTTTCTAAATATGTCTGGAAAACTTCTAAGTGTAGTTTAATGATTTGATCTGAGCTTGATTTGACTAATTTTAATATCTTTGGGTCCGTCTCATCGAGCCGGCCAGTTTGGCAATAAGTTTGTTGAAATCGTAGATTTGAAGATTATCTTGAGATCTATGCCCTGCCTCCAGGTTCATGTCGAGTGATGAGAATTTATTGATAACATATCTGGTAGTAAGATATTGCCGACAATGTTCTTGTACTGTACAAACAACTGAATAATGAAAGAGACGACAAGCTCAAATTTTCTTGCAAGACGACTAACAACGATTTTAGAAAATTTAATACACAATGATTAAGTTTGTAATAATTCAACCAACTTTGCATTCAAATTTTCCGACAAGAGAGTTATAGCACAATGTTCGGCTACATCCATCAACTTACTCCAAGTGGAGAAACGTTAAACACTGATAAAGCCCCAAAATACAACAAAAAACTGAAGAATGAACCCATCGAACCCAAGTTATTTGCCCCTACTATACAAAATAAAGCATCTCTACAAACTCATTCTATCTTTACAATTTAGATATGAAGTTATCAAAAGTCTTGAAGCCATGAGAGTGTTCATCATGGAGCTATTATAATACATGGCCAACAAGTAATCATTGGTCTCCTCAGCTTTTTATAATATAATTCTAACGCTAGTTACAACCAGAGCACCATAAACATTGATATTTACAAATCAAGCACCCTCTTTGTCACTCAAATAGCAAAATTCATCTTAAACCCCAACTCATATTTTTCATTCCGATCAAATCCTCATTGGTTTGATCGTCGCATGCGTAAATTCATTCTTGGGTGTCTGATTTGTAAATAGCAATGTTTGGAGCGCCCTATATTATGGAGAAGTTAGAGAATATTCTACGATAGAGTAACTTAGACGGCAAAAGTTAAGAACATAAGCCAAATATAATGAGGCATCTCATTCAGTCTGAAGAACTTTCTGCAGCTATAATATTTTATATGGCCTATAATTCGATCTTGAGAAGCTGCGAAACTAATAATTCATGGTTTCCATCGCCATAAATTTTGGTTAGGTGTTGGATGGTTTGGAAGCGGGGGAGCTCAACAACCATGACGATGGCCTCCTTCTCCATCAATTATTTTTAATATTATAATTACAAATCCTTCCAAATACCTTATTTTAATCAAATTAAACATCATTGATGCAGTGGTTGTGTCTTTCATTTCAATGCTGCAAATTATTAAAAAAAAATTGCTTTATTCTTTTGGTGTATGAGTTTGATAGAGGGCTATAGGTTGTAGTCCATTATTGTCCACTTGTCAAAGACTTTCAATCAATGAGGACTCTAATAATTTCATATGTGGATCAGCTAAGGAGAGGGAGGAGGTTCATCATATAATTTGCAGTATATATAGTGTGTTTGTGTGTTAGATTATGAGTCAACAAGGGTTGAAAAAGAAATGTAAAACAAAAATCATGCAAAAGATTCTGATGGAGTTTAGTGAGGTAGAGAAATATATATATAAAGTTTTAATTAATTTATATTGATTATATAAATTTATTGAAGAACTTTTTAAAAAGTTTTAGGAATGTTAGTAGGCATCAGTTGAAAAGGATTTTAGAAGTTTGTTTCAAGTTCTGAATTTGAATCTTATATATATAAATGAACTCAATTTAGGAATCTGAATCTTATGTATGTTATTAAATTCTCATAAGATGGGCCATCTCATAATTATTTTAATGTTTGTTCTTTTCCAAGATCATTTTTTTGTGACATATGAAGGGTGGCAAGAAGGCAGATTCAAATAGATTAATCTTCATCAAAATTGAAAAGGTTAACTTTATTTTGTTTTCAAATTTACTCAAAATGAAATCCTCGTTATTTTGGCTTAACGAGATCTTGAGGGAATAAATTTCATGGTAGATAAAGCTTATTTATCCAACTCAAAGACCATCCAACCGATAATAATTGTTAGTATTTCACCAGGTACTGATTAACATTGAATATAAAAATCAAATGAGAAAATAATGATTAAATCCCTAAAAAAAGGGGAGTGAATATGAGCTCATTTGACATCACTATTTAACTAGGTGTGTCAATAAAGATTATTCATTTACTAGGGGTGTTAGTTCTAGTTAACGAATCTGGTCCGTGTTTAGCATGACTCAATTTACATAACTCAAACTCAACCCTTTTATTAAACAAGTCAGTAAATCTAACGCATACCATCTTCAACCCAACTAACTAGAAACCGATTCACACGGCTTCTTTATGCGAGGTATATCAATAGCACTATAAATAATATTTACTAGTATTGAAGATAAGTGAAGTAAATATAATAAGTGTTGGGAATGTTCATCTCTTAATAAGTAATTGAGATGAATTAACACCCAAATATTATATGAATAAGAAATATTTATGTAGTGCTAATAAAGAATCAGAGTTTGTTATGGAGTAGATGATATTCACTTAGAGAGAATCATATTACTGCTTTCCTATAAGGTAGTGGTCATCTGCAGAATACATGGGGATCATATGAGGTGAATAATCCATAACAGTACCCCGCAAGATATGGATCAAGTGGAATAATTAGCTTGTTTCAAATGGTGATGAATCTAGCCATGGATGACACCTTGGTAAAGACATCTATTGGTTGATCTTGAGTTGAGATAAGTTGGATAGTGATAGTTGTGCTCAAATAGAGTCTCTGATAAAATGATATTCAACTTCAATGTATATAGGTATTGCATGAAAAACTAGGTTTCTAGCTTAGGATATAGCTGATACATTATCCCAAAACAGAGGTGTGGGTGAGATTTGTGGTTTATTAAATTATTATAGAATTCTTCTTAGTCAAATAATATCAGCTGTGCAGCAATGGCTAGTGCTCTTTATTTGGCTTCAACAGAAGGCTGAGAAATAATTGGTTGCTCCTTTACATACTAAGAATCGAAGCATGAGCCAAGGAAAGCACAATAGTCTGAGATAGATTTTTGGTAAGTCCGATCACCCGCCAAATTTGACTCTAAATAAGCAATAAGTTGTAATTGAGCTAGAGAAATGAGTATGTCGGAGCATAGTGAAATGAAGATATTGGAATCTCTGTTTAAGTTGTTAATGTTGAAGGTCAAGAGGTCAATCGATTCATATATTGCCATAATATCTTTAATGTAAACAAGATATATGGTTGAGTGATGCTAGGTATTGTGATTCAACAAGTTAAAGGTATGTGGAAGGTTCTAAATACTTCTATTGACCTTGTTTTGGTCCAATGGAGATGGAGCGAGGTTTCCAAGCGGGCATTATAGTTTTTTGTAGAAGACCTGTGAGATGCTTGGTTTGGCATGAATGTCTTTGCTTGTAGAAGTAACATGAATTCATAGAAGGTAGGAAAGGTTTCCTATATGTCACATGTTGAACGTGTTGTATGGTACTTATGAGATATGAAATTTCCTTGTTTTCATTTTCTATTATTAGTTAAGTCGTCAACATATACTAGAATGTAGATGACAATGTTGGAGTGATTGCAGAGATTTAACAATAGGTCATCTATGCTGGAAGTGAATCCCAGTTGTTGTAGTTGTCCTGTTAGGGCATTGAACAATCGTCTAGGGGCTTATTTAAGGTCATAGATGGCCTTTTTAGGAAGACACACAAGATTTGGATATTATTGATCGTGTAACCCTTTAGGTTGTACCATGTATACTTTATCATCAAGAGAGACATGTATAAATATATTTAAGACATCAAGTTGATGGAATTTCTAAATATGATTTAATGCAATTGTAATTAGTTTTTGGTAGGTATTTTAGCTAAATGTATTAAAGTGTCCACATAATCAGTATAATATTCTTGTTTAAAGACTTAAGCTACGAGTCAGACTTTGTGACAAGCAATAGTACCATCTAAATTATACTTTATCTTAAATCTCCATGTGCTGCTCATAAAGTTTTGATGTGGTGAACTTGGCACTGGTTCCCATGTGCTTTGTTGTTAAGAGCCATAACCTCACCTGACATAGCTTTCCTCTAGTGTGGATCATGAATGGCTATAGAGTTACAAATCGGGTATGACTAGGTTGATATGTGAATTAAGCTTAGAAGTATTTTTTTTTTGTTTGAGATGACCCATTTGGGATCTAGTGACCATGTTATGGTGAGTGGGTTCTGATGGAGAGTTTGTGTGTTCTAAAGTTATATTTGTTGGTTGATGGGTGGATTAGAGGAGTCGGTAGAACATATGTGTTGATGATGAATTTTGGTTGGGTATCATGATGTTGTAGGAGATTTTTGTAAAGGGGAATTAGTATTGGATTGTAGATGTTGGGGAACTCAGACGAGTAGTAACATAATAAGAGAGGTGGTGAGAAGTGACGAGATAATATGGTGGACACTTTGTAGGGAAGGAATAACATGACGAGATATGAAGGTTTTGCAGAAGAGTGAGTCATATCATTTGTATCCCTTTTGTTGAGCATTTTATCCATCGAAGATGCAGGGAATTGATAGAGGCAATAGTTTACTGGGTGAGAGTGATTTGAGCCATGGAAAGCACTAGATAACAAAAACTCTAGGATGGGAATTATTTGGTGACTAATTGTATAATAGTTGATTTGGTGATTTATTCTTGATTGCTGATGAAGGTGGAGATTTATGAGATAGTTGGCCGTTTGCAAGGCATATACCTATAAGGAATGATGTATATCTGCATCTAGAAGATATGTGTGAAATGCTTTTATTAAATGATGTTGTTTGTTCTCGGCTAAGTCCTTTTGCTGGGGTGTGTATGGGCATCTGCTTTGATGGAGAATACCCCAATTTAGAAGTAAATGTTTGAGAGTGCTGTTAAGGTATTAACCTTCTTCGTCCTTCTAAAGGATTTTAATAGATGTGAAGAATTTTCATTTAAACATAATTTTAAATTTGATAAATATTGATTTTTTCTTATTTAGCTCATAGTGGAAACACCCAAGAGTATCAAGAATATTCATCAATGAACACAACATAGTAATGATAGCCATTCTTTGAAATAGTAGGAGATGAACTCTAAAGATCAGAGTAAATAGGTTTAAGTAATTTATAGTTCTGAAATGTTGGAGTTGAGAAAGCTAAATGATGACTCTTTATTAAGTGCAATGCCTATGATATGTCCCAACCATGGGTGCCATGGCTCATGAATGGGCTAGGTTGACAACAGAGCTAATTTAGAGGCTAGTAGCATGGTTGAGGAGGTTGACAGATAGAGCAAAATCCATTATGGCAGGATCCTTTAAGTAGTGGCTTATTGGTCATTAGGTCCAGGATGGTGTACCTATTTGCATTAAATATAACAGAATAATCATTATCATAAGTTAAATTGCGAATGGAGAGTAATTTCTAGGATAAATTGGGAACATGAAGAATTTTGGAGAGTAGAAGCTTACTAATTGGAGTGCGGAGTATTCAACTTCTTGTTTGTTAAAATGGTAGTGGTTGCTTTTCATTAAACAACACGTGATGAACCATGATAGGTTGAGTTAACATTTGAGGCGAGACGCGAGGTTGCACAACTATCTAATATCTAATCAGTAACCTATGGCTGATGTTTGACAATTGTCTTGCTAGTGAGAGCTTGTGTAGCAAGTGGATTGTAATCATATGTTAGGTCAAGTATGCACGAACACTTTGTGCTAAGTGATAAATTGATTTCGTACAAATCTACAAGTGTATTAGAGGATGCTGAGACCTCTTAAATTTATGTCTTATATAACCTGAGTTAGATGAGTTGGTGACTTAAGTATTTGTGCGTCCTTAAGAAGATTAATAGAAGCAACCTCTTTCTCACCTGTAGTTGTTAGAAGAGTTGAGTATTGTTTAGTAGCTTGAAAGTGTTGTAGATCTTCTACAGCTTCACCTTAAAGGTTGGCCTCTTCATTACATATAAGAAAAGTATAGGACATCCAAACTTATATGTTTGTGTGAATGGTTTTTTTAAAAGCTTGGTAAGATGGAGGTAAGCTAATTAGAGTTTAGTAGATGATTTTCTCATCTTCGATAGGAGTTCCCACTGTACCTATGACATCAATTTTCGCTCTTATGGTAGAGAGGTATTGATTCATGATTTGGACTGTCATGATTGTGTGGTGTAGCTCTTTTTTAGTTGAATCACTCTTCATGGGTTGGTTAATTGCAATCTCCTTTCAATGATATTCCAAAGTTATGCACAAGTGTTGAGAGTGAGAACATAGGGTAATAGAGAAGGAGAAATGATAGAGTATAGGGTTGTTGCAGGGTTCTATTTAATTAACGTCCACTTGTTTTAGTTATTGTGGGTTGTGATGGATCCATCTTAAAAAATGATCTGTTTCGGAGGGCATAAAGTTGTGTTCTCAAGAAACCCTACAAAACCATTTGCATGAAAGATTTTAAGCACCTGAGAGCATCAGATAGTAAGATTTTCTTGGGTAAGTTGAATGTTGAAGATATTCTTAATTTAGATAATAGGAACTTAATTGAATTGGGATGCGGGTATTCTCCAACAGAGCTAAATGATTGAGTTGGCTTGTCTTGGATGGTGAGTTGACTGAATCTATTGTTGGGATTATATTTTAACTTTGGATAGTGAAGAGAAGGGAGAAGTACAAGCTCGAGTTGCAAAACACTAGAAGCAGTATTTACTAGTATTGCAGATAAGTAGAATATAGATAGAAAGTGCAAGGAATACTCATCTATTAAGAAATAATTGATGAATCAACACCCAAACTATTGCAAAATTGATAAATATATATATAGTGCTAATACAAAATTAGAGTTTTCTATGGAGCAAGAGGACAATCAGTTGGCGAGAATTGGATCGCTGCTTTTCTTTAAGGCAGTGGTCATGTGCAGACTACAGGTAGATCATATGAGGTGAATGTTTCATAACATATCAGTCCTTCGAGTCAATTGTGTGTTAGCAAATCAAGTTTATGTTAAGTTCGTTAGCGGGTCAATTTTAAGTGAACACCTCAATTTCCAAAACTTAAATTGGACAAAAATTTCCAAACCAAAATTTAGTCATGTCAGTTTGAATCCAATTTTATTGAGCGAGGCTTGACTTAGGTTATTGTAGTGGGTCCCACTAATCATTATTCCTATTGATAAATAAAAAAAGTTGAAAAATGGACAAAACTAATCATGAATGATTTCCTCAATCTATCAACAATTTAATTTATGACACATTTTTTGCGACGAAAACTTATCGCAATGAGTTCTTTCAACCAACATATCATGTCAAAAAAATTTTACAACTACTATTTTCATGACAAATCTTTTGGCCAAAATAGACAATTGCAACTAAATTTGCGACAATTTTATTAGTCATACATAGCTGTTCATCCTTTAGTATTTAACTAGCCTAATTTTGAATGTAATTTATCTTAGTGAGTGATAAATATTTCTCACATGGGCTAATTTACTTGCTTTGAAGAGCTATCTCATAGACTCACAATACAGCAGTTGAATTATTGGGGCAGCAGAATTGTAAAATGGCGAGAGTTACACTCCATTATTACAATAATTTTCCTTAAGACTTTTGGGAGTTTTTGCATGTGTAGCAGGGCACATTCTAAATATATATATTTTTTCTTTTTATGCTGAGAGGTTAGGCATGAAATTAATATATTTGAAACTCAAATTTATACTCTTAATAGGGATTAATTTCAATATTATATTAAATTTGAATAGTACGCAAAAAAAATAATAATAATAATAATAAGAAAAAAGATAAATGACATATAGTTTTGTTGATATATATCTTGAAATTATTATCAAGCCTTGAACTCTAAATCGCTTGATGACATTTTGGCGTCCAGTTAAGTGCTTGCTGAGGGGTAGAATCAACTCTATTTTTAGAGCCGGCTCTTGTGAAAAACAACGACCACAATAAAACAAAAAATGGATCGAGAAAAATTTGCAAACTAGAAAACAGAGAAACACACAGATTTACTTGATTCGACAAATTGCTTGCGTCACGAAGTTGTAGAGGATTTTATTACCGTGAGAATTTACACTGTCGACCACATTGACTTACAAAAAAGAACTCTCTCTCTCACTTCCTCTCTCTACTCGAGATCCACACCGAGAAAGAAGGGAGATCGGCTCCTGTTCAATCACGTTTGAGAACCAAGTTCTGTTCTCACATCTCTGTTTTCTGGTTTACGAATTTTTCTTGATATATTTTTCGCTTTATTGTTGTCGTTTTTCACAACATAGATAAAATCACTAAATTTTAAATTTTTTTAATTATTGGGAAAAATATATGGAGAGGACCAAAATTACTAAATTGTTTAAGCTATATAAAAATAGAAGATTAATTTTTAGTACTTTATTTAGAAATGTGAAATTTAAGGATGGACATAATCTTGTTCCACCAATGCTCACCCTATCAAAAAAAAAAAAAAAAAAAAAATGATAACTATACATGATTGTATTACTCATTAAAAATGACACTTAATGGGAGGAGTAATAATTAGGGGTAATATAAATGTAAACAATCATTACTCTTTATGCAGACTGCTGATTGATTGTTTATATGTATAGGAATTATATTATCCTTCTCCAATAATTTCTTCAATCTGAGCTGGATGATTCCAATATGTGAGAATGACATCTAAAATCAAAATTGCTGAAAAATTAAAACTTTTTAAACATAATAGATATCATTACTGAGAGGGTTAAACTGTCACAAATTTAATTATTCCTTCTTAGAGTTCCATTGTCCTTTAGCCCAAGATCTCATCAATCATATTTAAATGGCAACATGATTATACCTCATCATAAATCTTTATGCCCCTCACCTTTGCATTATTCTCATTGTTCTACTAAGCCCCAACCCCTTCATATTCCCTCTCTCTCTCTCTCTCACCCCATTTCCTTCCTCATTCCTCAAACTTCAAAAGAGAAATGTCAGAAAAAGAGAAAAAGAAGCTTCTTTGGCCTCCATGGCTGAGCCCCTTGCTTCACACCTCCTTCTTCAATCCTTGCAGCTTCCACACTGGCTTGAGCAGAAATGAGTGCAATATGTACTGCATTGATTGCGCTAATGGCGCCCTTTGCTCCTCTTGTCTCATCAACCATTACGATCACAGAATCATTCAGGTTCTTATCTCTATCATTCTCATTTCTCTTAATTATTTTATAGCCAATATAACTATGATCTTAAAAAAATCCATATGGAATGAAATAGATAAGGAGATCTTCATATCATGATGTGATCAGAGTTGCAGAGATTCAGAGCTTAGTTGACATCTCTGGAATTCAGACTTACGTTATAAATGGAGCAAAGGTTGTGTTTTTGAATGAGAGATTGCAGCCGAAGATGGGGAAAACGGTGGCAACAAATACTTGCAGAAATTGCAGAAGAAGCCTCCTCGATGCATTCGGCTTCTGCTCTCTGGGTTGCAAGGTAACAAATCAATTAAAAATGGCAGCTTTCTTTGTTTACATTTTTGCTCTTGTTTCATCTTTTTGCAGAAGAAAATAATAATTGAGGCAATGATTATATATTGAATTGTTCTTTTTTATTTTGTATTTTTCTTCAAAGAGAAAATGAGTATATATGGCTAAAGTTTATTATTATGGATATGATACAAGAAAGGAATAACATTATGTTATATCATTTTCTCTGCGGGTGGTTTGGTCGCTTCTGATGGAAGCAGCTCAACAAACTGGTTTTGTGGTTAGGACATCTTTTTAATCCATTGGCATCTTTTTTTGAAAATCAAAAACAAGGAACTTCTGTATGTTTATGCTTTGGAGGTAATTAATTTATATATATATATATATATATATAGGACTCTATCTCCTCATATATAAAGGCATTTAACATACATACCACACAATTCTTAACGTATCTAACACTTTAAAATTTTATATTTGCATGTGTATCACTCAAATTTTCTTACATCACATCAAAAATATCAATATTACTTAATTTTTGTAAGCTAAGCTATTTGATGTATATGGCACTAAAATGTTATAAATGTAAACATGAAAGTTTAGGTGTTAGATATGTAAATACATAAGAATTTTATGATATGTATATAAATTTCCCCTTATATTATTCTTAACTATGACTCATGACAAAAGAACAATCAAATTGAAATATATATATATGCCCTCAAATAAATTTTGAAGTTTATAATTAGAATTGGTGAAAAGCATCTGTTTTACTTTTGTTAATCCAAAGTAAGTTACTCTATCCATAATGACAGTTCAAATCTAATTATTTCAGTGCTTAAAACATGTAATCATTAACTCCAAGAACCTTTTAATGAATGATTAATTTGTTGGCTAATTTGTACAATTAAAAAAATTTATATACATTTGCACTTAAACTATGTGGTTTTATAAGAAAGCAAGAATCATGCAGATTTAATTATTTTGATAATAGCATCATTAAGCTGAATAACTGACCCATAAACTAAGCCTTTAATTATGTTTTGCAGTTGTTTAAGACCACATCATCACCTTCTTCAATATCAAAACCTGTGAAGCTTCATTCAGGCCCCCAAATGGCCGCCATTAATGATGAATCAAAGTTTATTTTTTCCAATATTTCATTTGATTGCATCTCGCCAACAGCACATGAGACTCCATCGATTAAGATGAACAGAATTAAAAGAAGAAAGGGGATTCCAAGAAGAGCACCGATGGGGGTTTATTCATGAGAATGGCACCAGGTAAAAGAAATTAAGGAAAATAACCCTATTTTCCTCTTGAATAATAAACAAGAGGAAAATTGTATGTAATATTTTCCAAGAGATAGAGTGAATTGACTGCAAATTTCTAAGCTTGAAGTGCAGACGATTTCTGTTGAGTGTTTGGAATAATTTATTGGTACGGATAATGACTTTATGAGTGCTTATTTTGCTGGATTTAGTAAGCAATTAACTTTATATTTTAAATTTATTAAATATTTTCTAAATTATTTTAAAAATAATATTTTATTTTTCAGATTTGTTAAATGAATTTACTATTTAATAGCAATCAGATGAGGCCCGTAGTGGTTAGTTGCTTTTTAATTTGGACTAAAAGTTTGATTTGATTGGCCCAAAATGAGCCTAATATGATCCGTCTAAGAAAAAGCCAATGCCTGACTTACATGCATACCACTCAATTCCTATATATTTACGTATCTAACATCTAAACTTTAATTTTTACAGATATACCATCTTATCTATGCATGAAAAAGATGTACTTCACCTTTTAAAAGCCAAAAGTGTGGTATTTTTTCTTGATATTAAAATTTTGAGTGGTATAAAGGTAACATGTACAGTTTATGTGTATATGGGTAGGAATTGGGTGGTATGTATGTAAATGCCCTTTTTTTTATATTTATTTTTTTGCTGTCCAAGCTATCTCCATTATATCTTTCAACCTGATACATGATTGAGTTCACTTTGAAGATAATTGGCTCAAAATTAATATTATTCAACTTGAAATCCTTTTCCTTTTTCTAAAGATATTTGGGATATCACTAGACTTTACTGCATTGCTGTTATAAAATACTTTTTTGCCACAACAAGACTTTCTCAAAGGCTTAAACATTGTCTAATTACTCTCATTCCTAATAAGAACTCAGGCACAAAATTTCTCGGATTATAGACCTATCTCACTTTGTAAGTCATTTACGAAGTTATTACAAAACTTTCAGCTAGTAATCTTCAACCTTTGATGCCTACTCTTATTCATCATTTTCAAGCTGCTTTCATCAAAGGGTGTGACACTGCAAATAATGTGATACTAGCCAATGAAATTTTATTTAGGTTATTCCAGAAGTTCAAGGAAACTTTCCTGTTCCAAGATAGATTTGAAGAAAGCCTTTGACAAAGTCAGAAGCTTTTTCCTTATAGCAGATGGAGAGACTTGGATTTCCCACTCTATTCTTGCAATGGGTGAAATATTGTACTGTTGATGTTTACTTTGTTCATATTAATACTGAAAGTTAGGGCTATTTCCCTTCTTCTTCTGGGCTGCGGCAAGGGTGCCCTCTATATTCTTATTTATTTGTCGTTGTTATGCTAGCTTTATCTTGCCTTTGGCATAGTTTGGTTGCCTCCTCATGTCCTACAAAGAGTAATATTTCTTATCTCATATGTGTTGATAACCTTGTTTTTGGCAAGACTAACATCACCACCATTAACTAGATCTCATATGCTTTAAAACTCCCACATATGGCATCCAATCTAAGTGCTAACAATGCTAAATTTGTTATTTGTTCTGCTACTAATTATGTGGATACTCCTACCCTGGAGCTTCTTTGTAATGCTTATGGATTTGACAATACTCCTATTTCTTCGGACTATTTCGGAGCGGTTATATAGCCAACTGGAGTGACTGTTGTGAAATGTAATAAGTTGCTTGATAAAATGTACTCATGCCTATTTTGCTGGAAACAAAAGCTCTTACTGTTATTGGGAAATTCGAATTGGTTAAATCACCATATTGAATTATCTATACTTTTGATTTAGATCCATTACTCTCCCAAGAGTTATGAGGGAGAAAGTCACGCCTTTGTTCAGTAATTTCTTACATCATAATGGTGTTGAGAGGAAGCTTCATTCTATTGCTTGGATGTGGTCTTCGAGACTTCACACCTCTATGTTTATTTGCTGCCATATGTTTTTAAGGTGTGGAAGTCATGTCCAAAACTCATCTTTTGGCTTTTTTGTTTGATTTGGTTGTTTGGCTCTCTTGTGTGTTATGGACTTCTTTCTATTGCTCTGTATTTCAGCGATTCTATTGATCTCAGCTTCACCTGAAACTTGAACTTTCTCTTGTCCACTATGTCCACCACAATCCCACTTTCTCCTTTATGGCCTGCAGGAGAGCTCTCTAGATTTAGAAGTCTCTGTAGGGTGCCATAGGGCATTATGGGTCAGCTTATCTTTTGGCATTTACATGCTAATTTTATTTTTCTTGATATTCTTTACTGTTTTACTTGCTCTTTTCTTAAAGATGAACCGGTTCGTTACAAATTTATTATGCAAACCTATATGTTCATCTTACATTGTCGTAAGTTGATCGAAAATTATGCTAGGTGCTCAATTCTGTCACGAATTAATCTAACGCACTTGTATAGATCCGTTGCAAATCAACAAAAAAGATAATGCAAAAATTAATTTTGTTTTTTGTTTTTAATTTCATATGCATGCAAAATCATTCGTAACAACTAAAATAACAGCTACAATCCAGTATTTACAAAATTCTAGAAGACATAAAAGCAATATTGACAAATTTTAAATATTAACATAATATAAATATTTGGAATATTTACATACATGCCACTCAATTTTTAAGCATATCTAACATCTAAACTTCAATACTTTTTACATACATACCACATTACCATGCATGAAAAATTGTATTTCACTTTTTAAAAGCTAAAATGATGGTACTTTTTATTGTGATATGAGAGATTTGTGCAGTGTGAATGTAAAAAAGCAAAGTTTAAGTTTTAGATATGTAAATACATAAAAATTTGGTGGTATGTATGTAAATGCCCCTAAATATTTAATGTCAGATATTGTATAGTTCAAATAAAAATAAAATTCATGAAATTTCAAATAAAATATCACCTCAAGTTAATGGAGTCATTATCATTTGCATGGATGTTGGAGACCTCTCCCTACAAGTTATCATATATTTGTTGTGCAATAAGTGGCATCAGACGAATCGAAAGAACATCGATAGCACCTTTAAGAATACACTTTATCATTTGTTATACATGCCTCATCTAATATAATGATAATTTGGCTAGAGTGTAAGCCTCATTAGAGTCATCTATGTGCATGTTACAAATAGTCATGCTAAAAACAAAAAGAGCATCATCGAATGTGTATTCATACAATTTGCCTTCACCTGACATCAACATTATCTTAATGGTTAGATGACTCTCTATACCATTCAACTAGACTAATGGTACATATATTCATCATAAACATATGTAAGATTTAATATAAAACTTGATATTAACTTTTTAATTGAATTGCTACTCCGCTATATATACAATCAAAATACAAACAGATCATAAATCAAAATCAACAAACATGTATAAAATCTTCTATCTTATCCTTGATATGTTATTCTAAATAGCTCTATTTGTGTGGGTGACCTCCTCTATGACATAGACAATGTTATAAGAGAAAATAATCTAATATAGTAATGAATGAAATTAACTATTGCAATAACCTAAGTTTCAATCAACATAATATGATCAAGATGAGTGAAGAAAGTGATAGAGTCGTCATTGTATTTTGACAAGCCACCTTCTATAAATCTCTATAATTTGGTTTGAATGACCTGCATGTAATCGACACTTCCAAATATCTATGAAATATTACTTCAAAAAATATTAAAGAGGGTAAAATGATCATTTATGATCACAAAAGTCAATAGATCCATTTGGAAAAAAAATCTCACCTAAGAGAGTTTACATGAAAGCCACAATTCAAATTGGTAATTTGTAAATAAAAGTTTAAGCAACTTGGTTATTTTTCTTCGCATGAGCCTTAAGAATTATTTAGTCCTCAAAAAAGTTATGACAATCTTAAAATCACCAGTAATAAATTTTATTAGATTTTTGAAAGAAATTAGAAAATATATATTAAAACAAAAAAGGTAGAATTGTTCAGCAATCAACATGAAGTATATATTTGCAATGTATTTGCTTAGAATCATATGCAATGTATTTCCAATTCATCCACATCTTTATCAAACATCTTTTAAGAAATTTTATAGCCCAGGTATTGGTGCTTAGAACGCTAAATTTGTAATCATTTAAATATAACATAGCACATCTAGATCAATTAGAGCATAATGTTTGCCCACTTCCATCTTATCTTCATTAATGGTCTCTACATGGTACTCATTACAAAAGTTAAAGATAGTTCTCCTTTTGAATTCATATTTGTGCCCTGTAAATGTTATATTTGTAATGTACACATCAAATTTAAATAGAAGTAGTAGAGTTTTTTAAAAAATAACAATCTATTATTAAAGACAAATAAGTAGATTATAATGAAATAAAATTAAACTATTTCATGAAAAAATATCAAAGAGTGATAAATTCTTGAGTAGATATAAAAAAAATATATATTTGGTGTTAATTGCCAAAAAAAGTATTAATTTGATTTTATCTCTGCCCGTCATTTTTATCAACCTTTTATACAATAAATGAAGATTCAAGCATACTTCTAATACTTCAAGCGCATCTGCCACCAAGTCTCTTTTCATCATTAACCTCATTGGATGATATTCATTGAGATATTTTCTTAATAACGATATGTCTATGCCACTAGGCTCTCATTTGTTAACTTACTCATTCTACTAGGCGATGACTAAAAATTTGAGATCACAAGAAGTTTTAACATCCTAATTGATCATATTAGAAGTAAATTTTGATCCGATGGTTAACCCATCAACTTATGAAAACCAAAGGCATGAAAAACGTATACGTGAGAGAACTCACAGTAAAATAATGGGAACCCTTTACCTACATTAAAGGAGCATGAAAGTATATTAGCTATGAGACATGAGGTAGAAAAACATGGAAAATTTCATTACAAATATTAAAGATATAAATGCAAGAAAGTACATAAACTTACAAATAAGCCATGCATCTATTCAATTCACAAAGTCTTCACGCTATAATGAAACGCTCTCCTCGATCTTCATCATACAAAATCACTCAATCTCTGTCATACACAACCTCTTTAATCTCAAAGGAAAACTAATCCTAGGAGTTTTCCACTAAGAAGGAGGAAGAGAAACCCAAGCGCTTGACAAATAAACTTAACCTTGTCAAGAGAAATCTCTCAAGTCCTTCCATGTTCCGATAGAGCATTCCAATACATCTCCTTATATAGTTCTCGACAAAATAAGCCTTCAGCTATCAACAACATAGCTACGCATGCGCTTGGCGTAATTACATTGCAAGTCGGTATTGCTACACCTTATCCTGATATAGTTTTGCCAGAGACATGGAGAAAGTAGCTTAATTATTCCCTATAATGGCTTAATTATGCTAGACCAACAATTTGCTCACTCTGTGTTTTGGCTCTGTAATGTATATTCAACCCCTATAAACTACAAAATACCACAAAAAATTCTTCAGAAGTATGAAATCATGATAAATATGGAAGAAATATTATATTTAAATAAAAAATCATGTAAATTTATATCATATAAATTCCCACAAACTTACCTATTGTTTACTCTGAAATAATCTCATACCCAATTGACACACAAAGAATATTCATAACTCTCATGTGGAAATTCTTAATTTTATAACCATATTATAGAAGTGTAATCAGAAAAAAGTAAAAATATCACTTTACGGTCAAAATTTGGGGATTATTCCTCTTGTATTCCTAAAAATATTTCAAAACTCTTAATCAATTGTGATTTTAATATTTTTCATTTTCCAATGATATCATTAAGCCAATTAATTTTCAATCAAATAACTCTAATATCCCTTAACATTATTGAAAATTAGATTCATGAATTCAATTGAAAAGGTTTTAAGTTTTATTAATTAGAAAAGAAATTGACACCACTTTTGATTTTTCATGCTCATCCTTAAGCTTCTTCTATAAAAATATTGGGGACTTCTATTTCTTTTGTTTATTCTTTTCAGTTCAGTGTTACAATTTTTTTTCTTTTTTTTTTCCTTCTTTTTATGCCAAAAATTATCTTAATTTCACAGAAAACTATTATATCTAGTTTAGCATATTTCTTAAATTTCTTTCAAAATGACATTCCCTTGTTCTTCTGAAATGGGTTGGTCATCGGCCTTTTTGGAGGATGCGTCTCTCTATCAGTACAACTCTAGGGTGAGCCAAGTGAGTAGCCTCATTGTGATGATGCAATATAGGGTCCTCTTCAATCTCTGTCTCCTCTTCTTCCGCAACGCCATCCCTTAGTGTTGAAGGCCATACAGTGTCAGAAGCTAGAGTGAGAGTCATTATCAAGACAAAACAATTGGATATGAAGCCACTCAATCTCTTCCCCTCATCTACATTTGAATAAAAATGAAAGATGGTCAATGACTAGTTGATAATTCATTTTGAGAATAAGGGAAATACATATTCAATGATAAGAAACTTTAGAAGCAGCACACCTATATTTCAATATTTCTTTCAGGAATTTGGTTGACATATATTGGGCAATATCGATCTCTACCTCCTTCAGAACTTGGTAATCGACATCTTCTTTGGGAATCATTAAGGGGAGACTAGACATCTCACCTTGGGATTGTTACGGCTCTATCAAAACCTTCCTGCTGCTCTTACAGTAGACAAAACAATCTCACTTCTTCTTTTTACTTGACATCTTAGTTACAAGGCTAATCATCTTTAATATGAAAGAGAAAATCACCATACGATCACCTTATGCTTTCAGAATAAAGACTTATAGGAACATGTTAGTAGACCACAACAGCTGCTCCAAATGGGCATATATGATAACCACCATCACACCCGTAATAGAGTTAGAGGTCATATGAGCGAGCATTAGGCCCAATAATTGAAGATATTGACCATATCTCCACATAAAGAGAACCTTAGACCAAGCTGAAATTGATCTAAATAAATGCATATCTCATGCTTCTGAATAGTGTTGGGAACCTCATCCTTACTCACCAACCTCAAAGTCATCGCATTATAAAAATCATACTTTGATTGTGCTTTAGCCAGACTGTTGCTATTCATCTATGATCCCTTCGATAACCTAAATGACAAGAAGGATGCACTACTTTTGTTCGAACCCAACACCATCGTAAGAGAAAAGGATATAAAAAAAAGATAAAGGAGCAACGCTCACAAGACAGAAATTGAGAGGAAAAAGGATAACAATACCTTCATCTCTCTCTTTAAGGAATAAAACATGCATCTGTTTCATCTCGATACGTACAAATGGGAGATTACGATCATAGATTTCAAATAAGTTATGAATTGTCATTTATAAAGGGTAACATATAAGGTAATCAGAAGGTCAATCACCAAGCAATTTATTTGCATTTCTATTTCAAAATCCATAAAAATTGCATATTACAACTTGGTTACAAAGTTGATAAATATGACAAAAGATTAATATATCATGACAGAACATGATTACAAATAAAAGAGAACTAAATCATTATATTTAATATCATCTAAAGTGATGACTCTTGATTGAAGCAGAAGCCGATGAACTAACCAATCACTAAACAAAAAATTAATTGAATTATTTGATTGAAATTGTTATCATACGAAATTTAATTCCATCTCCTTCACCTATAGCTTCCACCGAGTATCGCAAAACTTTCCTTCAACTTCATCTCTAACTCGACAATCTATTATCCATATTTCCAATCAGCCATTGTTTTTTTTTTTTTTTGCCTCAAGACTGGCAATGCACTCTCGACATCCAACAAGGTATTGTCTCTAAAAGCAGTAAGAGATCTAACAAAACAACAAAATAAGTTTCAATCTGATAAAATAGTGTTACATTACCTACAATATGTGGGCCTGTGCCACCTTGATCCAGGACTCTAGTAAAGGATTCCACCCTTTTCAACACAATCTCCTCAAGGTTCATTTTTAGTTGTAGGAAAATCTCCTAAGGAATCTTTAAAAACAGACATATATATATATATATATATATATATATATATATATATATATATATATATATATATATATATATATGGATATATATATCAAAAAATTTAAAAAGTTCATACGCAAACTTATCTTCCCGAGAACTTTGAATTAAGTACATCACATTTACGACCATAGAAATGATCAATAGGGTCATGAGATCGGACTCACTTTTCTCTCTGAATAAATTGAAGGACGAACTTTCCACTGGTGTTCAGATCAAGTGCAATCATGCCCAATGGATAAATCTCAGAAGGCAGAACCATTATCCTACCATCTGTTGCTGCCTCCTTTTCCTCATCCATAATTGTGGATCCTAAGGGAGGGCACGAGAAGTTTCTCCCTCCATTGTGCTATGATCCTCAGAAGGTTGACACTTGTCTCTCAATTCTTACTCCACATATTGATTGACCATCTATCTTTTGCAAAAATAATATTATACAAAAGGCATTCCTTAAGAAATTATCATATTATCAATATACCTCTTACTCATCATGAGATATTGGAGTGAAGAAATTTTTGAACCAGCCTTCTTAAAATGGAAGTTTACAACTATCACACAATGCTTTTATAAAACTAAAAGGGAGTGAATATTTAAGAAGATTCAATAACCACTACAATAATGCTATTTTTTAATACCTCTTTATATTTATCTTTTTTTAGCATAAATAGTGGAGCAATGAACATCCAAACACATTTATATGTCAATTAAGGCATGATACAACACTTTTTTTTCTTAGAAAAGGAAGTCATAGATACCTCCCATCTGTCTTCAACAATAGGGAAGTCTTAAGTCCTACTTTTGTTATTTCAGTTTTATAATTCATATCTTATTTTATTGGAAAAATTTGCTATCATAGTAAAACAACTCAGCTAATAGATTCACCTCACTTGAGGGTGCATGTACATCGGGTTTTAATAGGCTGGACCAAAATATTTAAATCATTCTTTCTTGTATGACAACCAAAGCCCCTAAAGATAAACTGATTCACACTCATCCAGAAGCTTAAGAGACTATTACCTGTAGTTATAGCACAAAGTACCCCTTGGTGAGGGCCAACACTGAGTCGTTGATGAGTGTAATGTTTTAACACATTCCAGGTGCAGCATAAGCAAAAATCCATTTATGAATCATAATGCATTCTCACCTTCACCATAGACTAAGTTTTAAATCGCGATTAGACTCGCGTTCATACAAAAAAAAAATGTAATTCCTCATTCTTAGTACACCCTCTAGTCAAAGAATCAACCAAATTCGAGAACTATATGTATACCCAAATACAACCATTTATTAAATAAGATAGATTTCATGGGGATGGCTTAAGAATCAATAGGCCTTATAGTTTTTGATGGCTCATATATGAAAATGAGATCATTCTCATGCTTATTCTATCTTTGAATGTAGTTGAATTGAGCCCACCAATCGAAGCGGTCGAGTTGAGCCTACCAATCGAAGTCGTCGATGAGCCTACCTATCGAAGTGGTCGATCTTGGGATGAGTAAACTATTAGAGAAGATCACAATTACATACAAGGACATGCATTCATTCATAGTTAAAGCTTTGTCTGACATCCATATCATGATTCTTTCATTGAGACATTGTGAACAAGCACAACACTGTATAAAAATATAATTTTATTGTTTTTTTATTTCCTTTATGTATTGGAGGAAAGACAAAAAAAAGAGAGGTTCCAAAAAAATCTAATGAATCTAATATGGACTCGCTCTCCTTCGAACCAAAAACCCTTCCTTTGATCCTTTCTCTCCTACCCCGATTATAGAGGGAAGAAATAAAGAACTCGAGATCTAGAGACACATCAATCACATTCTTCCACACCTTTCTCCAAAATATAGGATCTTTTCTGGGTTGTATGAGCTCACAGATGATACAGGATCCTACATCCTTAAAGAATTCAAGGCTAAGATAAATCTCATGTCCTTGAGAATCAAACATATTGAGCAATAACTGGCTAACCAATTAAGGGTAGTGCATATAATAATAAATAATATCAATTAGTAACCACACCCCAAAAATATAACATTAAAGAAGAAAGGGAAATGTTAAGAGATAAAAACCATGCCAAAATTGATCAACGTTAATCCAACTTTCCATAACATTTCTATCTCATTAGCCCAAAATATAAACGATATTCTTCATATAGTTGCACTAAAATTGGCATAATATTTGATCCAATACATTTGGCTTTTAAAGTCTCTTGAAAGAGTCGAGTTACCTATTTTTTTTGCTCTTCTTAATAATGGGAAGTAAGTACAGATTTAAGTTTTAGATCATAAAATAAATGTGATAGAGTGAACTTTGTTATAATTAAGAGTACTCATAAAGTCTTAATGAATCTTTATATATAATAAATATACTGTTAAGATGTACTTTTATATTTTGCTCTTAATGGCAACATTTAATTCATGCTCTAAAAAACTAACACATCTCCTTTCTTTAAGTAATTTGTTTCTTAGCTTCACCAAAAGCCTCATATAAAAAATATAACATTTGTGAGCACATTTTTAAAAAAGTGGTTATTAATTTTCGAGAACCAACCCAAAGATAATAACAATTTTAGCAAGTAAAAGCTCTAACAGAAACATAATATGAAATATTAATGACATTGAGACGTGATTTCTAGATATAGAAGGAACGCCTTAACCGACATGTTATATGCAGTTTTAATGCCATTAAGACATGCTTTGTAGATTCTAATAATATATTAGTGAGTGTCATATATATATATATATATATATATATATATATATATATATATATATATATATATTCATTCTAGATAAATCTGCCACAACTCTCATTGATAAAAATTTCATTGATCTTCCTCAATTAATAAGTAGTTGTTTTTAATCCTATTTTATGTATGATTCAAGCAAGATCTAACTTAAATGCTATTGAATAGAACTTTTGAGACTTGGAAGTTCTTAATCTCCATGATTGATTAAATTCAATATTAAACCCTATAATTCAAGGAAATCAATGATTTTAAGTTTATTTATAATTAAATCTTAAATTTTAAGCAAGAAAAAAAAATCATTTATATAAACTAACTAGACATAATAGTTATTATGCCAAAGAATTTTTAGGTTTTAATCCTTTAATGGGGATTAAGCTAAATTTGCTTCACTGTGCCACTATATGTTGTCATATGTCTGAATGTGAAGGTGTTGTGGGTGAATAGTAATTGACTCATTATCATTGGCATTATTCAAAATATTTGGGGTCGGTTTTAAGAATGTTTACATTTTGTTTGTTTGCAAAAGTTTAGAATTTTTACCTGCATGCTATAATTTTGTATCACTCAAAAGTAGAAAAATGTTCAAATTAGATTTTGGTTTTACATCCTCATAGTTGTCATGAACATGGCTTCAAATTGAATTGGTCATTAATCCAGTTAAATATAGTAATATCTTTGGTGGTTCAGTTCTCTTTTCTTTAATCCGAGAAAGATAAGTTATCATGGATGTTATGATATTCATCGTCAAGCGACTGTACGGCTTATTTTTATGTTTAGTGTTGTTTTTTTGAAAAGGGGGTCGCCTACAGAAATTGTCGGCGAATTTTAAATTTAATTTACATATATATATATAATTTGGAAAGTAGTGTTTTGATTTTGAAAATAATTTTTAAAAAGTTTTAAGATATGAAGTCAAGCCGATCTCACATCTCGAAACGAGTTTATATAAACGAGCACCGCACCACAAACCGTGTATCTATCCCGAAGAATGGACACACCTGCTTGATAATGAGGCTCGATTAAATAAACTAGAAAAGTTTGTGACATCCGTTTGGTCCGCGAACCAATTTTATAAGCCGACAAATTCCACTTGTTTAATATGAAAACATTAAACGGGGTTTATATTACTCAGGTTCTTAAAATTCCTTATAAGGGCGAGCCACATAGTTAATTACATCTTAAGTGACGGGAATCACCTAAGAAAACTCTCGATAATAATCGGTAGTTCACGCTCTCGAGAATTTCAAAGTTTAAGTCTCCGAGGGATTGAATTTTGGAATTTCGATAGGGAATGGATCAAATTTGGAACATTTTGTTTTGAGAATTCAAAGGAAGAAAGGTAGGAGAAATCACGGATTCGAAGCGAACTTCGGTAATTTCCCGACTATCCTATTGTTTGGCTTGAATTTAGGAAAGTCCTAATGTTTATTTAATGTTTTGATTTTGTCAATTTTAATTAATTTGGACTTATATTTGTATGATAAAATCATACAAACAGCCTCGAACATGTGAGGGTTTATGTCGTATCGGACGACTACCTCGGAGTCCTAAGACCGGTTAGGACTTAATTTACATGATATGATCATGCAAATGCCTAACGAAGAGTTGAGGATTTATGTTGCACTAAGCGAACTACCTCGAAGTCCTATGGCTTGGTTATTTAATTCTAAGAAAGTTTCTTTGAAGTAGACTCGAGGTTTTGCTTGATGACGATGGCCGTCTTGCCCACCATGCTCCGAGCTCCTTGTTGTTGCAGAGGTTTAGTTTTAGAAATCATAAATCAGGAGATGAGAGAAGTGTTCTGGTTTAGAGAAAGTCTTAATTTCCAAGTGTTTTTTTAAATATTTTAATTAAACAAATCTTAAAGTTGATTATAACAACACCGGTTAAGATCCCACGGTTCCATCCTTCCGGCATCGTTATTTTTATCGGATTCACTTAGTCCAGATGAATTTGCTAAACTCAGTTGAATGAGTTCCACACTTTCATTTAGACCGTGGGAAATCCCGTTAGCTAATACGTAGGTTACATCATCCGAGGTATTCCCGATCATCCAACAAGACGTTTTAATTTAGTTGTAGTTGTAGTTTTGTTGTTCGTTTGTGATTAAATTTTGAGTTATTTTATATTTTGAAATGTTGTGGCGGTGAATTTTATCTTGTAATGACTTTTAATTTAGTTTTGGTTTCGGTTTTAGGGACTATCCTAAAGGTGTGGGTTTTCATGCAACGAGTTGTTTATCATGCAAGAAAAGTAAGTGCGATGCGATTAAATAAATTGCAATAAGGTAAATTGCGATAAAATAAAAGCGTACTGGAGGGTCTTCCCGTCATCCCAATCTGTACTTAAAACACAATTAGAATAATTAAGCATTTAAAGCGAGTTCCTAGGTAAAGCTAAGGGAAGGGTTATGGTTTTCTACCAAGTTCCTAATCCTATAGCTAGTCACCTCCTATGACGTCTAGGTTCTTGTATTTTGGTTTGAGGACGATTTTCTTCATCGAAGAACAAGCTAAGTTCGATTGTTCTTATAAATATCCTATCATGTCGAGGAAGTGCTTAAGACGAATCTTAAACATCTTTTCAATATTTCTAAGATTGTTTTAAGTCGAGAGAATTTAATTATACAAATGAATTAATCGTCCGGGAGTTCAAGTTTGTCGTCTTGCTCAGTGAACTAGGACATTTGAAAATCCTATGAATGAAGTAACACTTCACTTAACGCTCTGTTTAGGAGTTATGACAGCATGAGCTTTTGAGGGCAAATTAACGTTCAAGTGATTTGTGATTTGATTTAACTTCAGTTAATGGATTTAAGTTTGGAATAGTGTTCAAGTTGTTTTAGATTTATATTTTTTTTTTGAATTCATTATGTCTTAAGTGATTTTATTTTTAATTTAATTTAATTTAATTTAATTTAATTTGATTTAGTTTCAATTTTAATTTAATTTGATTCATTTAATTTAATTTAATTTTAATTTTAACTTGGTTTTATTTTAATTTAATTTAATTTAATTTAATTTAATATGATTTAATTTAATTTAATTTAATTTAATTTAATTTAATTTAATTTGATTTAATTTAATTTAATTTAATTTAATTTAATTTAATTTGAATTTTAATTTAATTTTATCTTAATATTTTATTTTTTATGTTTTAAAGATGATTTAATTTTAATTGTTAAAGTATTAATTTAATTGAAATTTTAAAAGGATTTAATTTAAATAATTTAACTTTAATTTAATTCGATAATTAAGTCTTTTAGCATTTTAAATCCTAAACTTGGATTATCATTTTTAATTAGGAATTAAATATTATTGAGATGATTAATTTAGGGATTCTTAAATTAAAGAACAAATCTCTTCCTAATAATATCCCTATTTTAATAATTCCAGATTTTATTATTCTTCCAAATTTAATTAATTATTTGATTAAGGTTTATTTTAATTATTTTTAAATTGTTTAGTAGGTTTCTACCCTTTAATTATTTAAATTTCAATCATCCAAAACAAATTAAGATCAAATATTTTACTCTTTTAATTTTATTAAGCCTAAAGTTTTTTAATTAAGGGTTAAAATTTTAATTACCATTTTGCCCTTCAAGCTTAATAATTCCATAACTCACTAAATTGAGCTTAAATGAATTTGAAATTTTTATGTGACTTCACTCATATGTCAATAAAGACATTAGAGGAGAAAATGTGATTTTCCTGTATTTAATTTATTTATGTAATTATTTTTGGTGAAAAATAGGGATTTCCAAGGAAAATTTAATAATATGACCAAGGGAAAGTTTCTGTCCTTAAGAAAATTATGGGACATTCCTAATGACTAGAGGACCACTTGGACCAATTTTGGTGATTTTTTGAATTATATTCTTTTAATTATAACTATTTTGAGTTTTGGAGTATTAATTAATTTAAAAATAAAATAAAGGTTGAAAAATGAATTTTATATTTTTCAAAAATCTCTCTGATATCAAGGAAATTAGAGAATCAATTTTCACAATTTTCTGATTTTTCTCTGATTTATTATAATTATTTTAGTGGAAATGCTAGAAAATACATTTTTTTTATTTTTAAAATTACCCTAGGGCTTTAAAATTTAATATCTCATCATATAGACTTAAGAAAAATATGGGGTTTATTCCTAAGTGATTAAAATTCAAAATATAACATTTTGGTGAATTTTATTATTTTTGTGATTTTTATTATTTTTTAATTATTAAAAATATTAAAATAATGCAAAATCAATTTTTTTAGAAAATTGAAATTTTAATTTTCTTAAATTCCCCTTATATCAGAGAGGCTCCAAAACCAATTTGGTGAATTTTTGAAAAGCATTTTGAAAGTTATGAATTTTTGAAGTTTAAATTGGCTAAATGGCTTAATTAACCTATTTGATAGGTTTAACCAAACCCAATTGACTTCAAACTTTTATGGTGGGTTCCTCTGATCCTAAAGGTCAGTGGAGAATTGATTTCAAGTCAATTTGATGCATGATCAGCTCTAATTAATTAAGGACCTATTTTGGGTGTTTAAGCCAATTAGGGTTATTCCAAGTGGATTAATTCAAAACCTATTTTTCCTAGGGTCCTCTGGTCATAAGAAACATCACCAAATTTTCCTAGAATTTATTTCACAACATGCTAATTATTGGATTTAAAATACTCAAAACAGTAACATGAATTTGAAAAATCAATAACTTCTCATAGGGATGACCTCTGACTATGGAAAATTCAGGGAATGTTTCCAAATTCAGAGGCTTCAAAAGCCCTATGGTCTCATGCCATGGTGAATTTTCTATATGCATGGAGAATTAAAACAATGCAGAGGGTAAATAAATCATTAAAAATAAAATACTTGATGAAATTAAATGATTTCTTTTCCACATTATTCTCCTCTGTTCACTGAGCAAGAGGGTATTTTTATTTTATTTTTCTGACTTTCCTACACAAAGTTATGCATTTTTGAAGTTTAGGGAATTAAATAAATAAGAAAATACCCTAATTTTCTACTTATCCACGCGGCGCCGCGTCGACTCAGGCATCTCCGAAGCTCCGCGCGGCGTCTCCGATTCGGCGCCGCCATCCGACTCGGCGATCCGGGGCCCCGCGGGTCACGTACCAACGCGGCTGTCCGGCTCGATCCGGACCGTCCACTCGATTCACGCTCGATCCGACGGCTCATGGTCATCGTCTACGGCGGGTGTGCACCGTGACCGTCAACTTTCTAGCCCTAATTTCTCACTCGATTCTCAACGGATTTTCGTGTTCTTATGCTCTATGGATTCGTCTTGAGGAGATGAACACATCCATACGGTAAACATGTATTTAAATTGACTCAAATTAAATGGAGAATCTCTGTAAGCTCGGGAAGAAGAGTGAGTCCATACCTTTGCTCAGAGAAGTGAAGCTTCGATCTGAGAGTTGTGTCACCTTCGATTGGATCCCGCAAGCTCCGGATGAAGTCTCCCGGTGCAGTGAATTGCCTGGTATGATTTCGACCAAGCCCGATCACAAAGCTTGGAGTCCGGAACGGATGGGTGGCTCGGAGAGGGGCTTTTGCTGGTGGACTTCTTCCCTTGGTCCGGTGAAGGTGTAGGACCAATCGATTTGAGGATTGATCCACTGTGGAGAAGTGTCCCGGTTTTGGGTGGAATCTTGGTCGAGAAATTGGGCTCGTTGGTGGGGAATAGGGCAAATGTAGACTGGGGATCAACTGCTCTAAGTATGGAGAATGATCTGGAGCAATTTTGGCAGAGTTTCAGTAAGGTCTGGTTCAGCACCTCTCATGGCCGAGAAGGGGTGGTGTTTAAATAGGCATGGCTGGAGGCTCTCCCAGGGGGAGTTAGGGCTTGGGATCAGCTGCTCCGGTGATGAGAAGAACGGCCATGGTGGCCATTGGGCATGGGGCAACTCGACAAGGTGGAATTCTAAGGTTTGGCTTCTCCATATGTCTCGGCCATGGAGTTTTCCGGCGACCCGGGCGGGCGGCCGCGAGCATGGGTCACCCTCGGGTCCGGGTGGGTCAGGGTTGGAGGTTTGTGCAATCAATTGGCCATGGACATGTGTAAAGGGTTTGGATTGAAATGGTATGGGGAGAGGCTCATTTTGGGTCCAAATGGGTCAACCCACCATTTTGGGTTTGGTGCACCCTTCCATGGCTGATTTGGGCTGAGGGAGGATCGGGTGAATCGGCTAGAAAAGGGTGGAGAGGTCACCATCCATGAATATTTTGATTAATCATGGATTAAGGTGAAGCATTAAAAGGGTTAAAACCTTTTTAAGGGGGCTTAAAAGAGGCTCCTCCTTTTGCCATTAATGGCTTGATCACATGTCAAACCTCCCATGATTTCATGTGACTTGTCCATGGCTTGCATGTGGCTTCATGGCTTGTCTTTGGCTTGGGGAAAAGCTAAGTCAATTTCATGGAAATGGGTTTAGGAAAATTTTGGCATTTTGATGTGAATTTGTATGGGACTTAATTTGGAATGGCTTCATGATGAGCTTTGAAACTTAGGGATTGATTTAATTGAAAATATGGTGTAGAGCAATTGTCATATGGGTTTTGGATTGATTTTGGCCCTTTGGATTTTGGTGGAGATGGGCTTTAGGAAGGTTTCATGTAAGTGGGCTTTTAAGTTTCAAAATGGGCTTTTGGGTGGAGATTTTTGCAAAGGGCCAATCCAAATAAATGTTGGGTTTGATTTAAGAGTGCATCATGAGTGATTTAAAGCAAATTTGGGGTGGTTTGGGTTTGAATTGTGTTGGATTTGGGTTTCTTTGGTGAATGGGTCAATATAGGTCAAATTGGGCTAACTTGGGCCAATGTTGGGCTAGGGTTGAAATTGATGTAAAATTAATGTTGAAAATGGCTTATGGGGCTGTTTTAAAGAGTTTTCAACTTTGATTGGGTCTTGATTTTGGGGTTTGGGCCTATTTGGGCTAGGTTTAGGTGTAGGCCCATTTAAGGGATTTTGGCTTTGGGTTGAATTTGAGTGGGGTTTGGGTCTAAATTTTGAGCAATCATGTTAGTGTTTTGTTTGTGGGAATGTTAAGGAAGGTTTAGAAAAGATTTAGGGTTAATTGGAGTTGAATTGGGTGAGTTTGGACTAAGTTTGGGTCATGGGTCCAAATTGGGCTTTAAGGTCCAAAGTGAAATTGGATTCAAATGTCAATCAAATTGGGCTTGGATTTGGTTTAGATTAGTGTTGGGGATGTTGAATTGAAGTTTAGAATTGAATTGGACCAGAATTTGGGTCAATTAGGTAGGTTTGGTTTGACATTGGGTTCACTTTGGGTTAAAATGGGTCAAATTGGGGATTTTGATAAAAGTGGGGTAAATTGACAAAATTGGCCCATGGTGTAGTTAGACAAAATGAAATTGGGAATATTTGGGATTTTTTGGAATTTTCTAGGAATTTTCTGAATTTTTTGGATTTTTTGGCTAAGAGGGGCATTTTGGGTATTTGGAGGGTATTGGGAGGTATTTTTGGAATTTTTGGTATTTTTGGCTATGTATGATCAATTTGATTGGTGAGGAAATGTTTGGGATTGGTCTTGAGGATTTTTGGGTGATTAGGAGATTTTAGAAAATTTGGGTAATTTCAAGGGTTTTGGGTAGGCTAGGCGGGTGTAGGGTCCCGGGGGTCAAAAATTGAAGATTTGGAAAATTGAAGCTTGGGTGAATGTAAGTGGAATGAAATCATTTTGGTTGAGCCATGAAGCCATATCAAGCCCACCTGAGCCATGAAGGGACTCATTTGAGGCACCCACTATGTTGTTCCTAACCTCTTGCCGAGGGCTTAGGGGTTAAGGACCATCCATGTGAATCACCTTCATGAGTCAGGAGGTCAAGTTGGGCATAGGTGTGGTTTTAGGAGGTGTGTGTGAAAATTTAGTGTATAGGTGTAGTATGTGTGTAAGTCAAACCCTCACCAGACCAGGCCACCCAGGGCAGTCCTAAGGCCAAAGAGTCCTATAGGAACTCATCCTTTAAACTTCCACATTTGATTTCAACCCTCTAGGTGATTAGGGGTCTACAATCAAGTTTGTGGAGTTTGCGGGGAGTTAAGAAGTGGTTTGAATTTCTAAGTGGTGGGTCCCAATTCTAATCCTACTAGGATGAGTCGAAAGGAAAAGCCTAAAGTGCTAGATCCTAAGTACTAAAAAGAAGGAGAGAAGACCTCATCAAAAATGAGGTCAACAGCGACTCATTCTTCATTGTCTTATGTATGTTTACTGTATTTATTTTTCTATCTTTATTATTGGGTAAAACAACAAGGCATGCAAAATATTTTTTTTTAATAATTCTGGGGCACTTGATGGAAATCACCATGCCATGTGGCGATTTCTTCTTGATGCGTGCTAGAAATTTTTTGAAGTGGTAGAGTAATGGATTATTTTCTTAGTGTTATACGAGAATTCAACATGCACTCAGATGAAAGAAAAACAACTAATGATGACACCATAAGTTTTTTCGTGGAAAACCTGTAAGGGGAAAAAGCCACGGGGCCTAGCCCAATTGTAAAAATTCACTATTGATTAATGATTACAGAAATCCTTTGTCTCACAAATGGTGCCAAACTGATGCGTGCTAGAAATTCACAGCGGTGGAGTAATGGATTATCATCTTAGAGTTGTACGAGAATTTAACATACACTTAGATGAAAGAAATACAGCCAGTGATGACACCATAAGTTTTTACATAGAAAACCCGTAAAGGGAAAAAGCCACGGGGCCTGACCCAGTTGTAAAAATCTACTGTTGATTGATGATTAAAGAAATCCCTTGTCTCATAGACAACGCTAAACTGACACGTGCTAGAAATTCACAGTGGTAGAGTAATGAATTATCGTCTTAGCTTGTACGATAATTCAGCACACAATCAGAGAAATGAAAAACAACCCGTGATGATAGTAGAAGCTTTTATGTGGAAAACCTGTAAATGGAAAAAAAAACCACGAGGTCTAGCCGACTTGTAAAAACTCACTATTGATTGATTATTCAAAAAATCTATTCTCACAGACGGGAAAGATATACTAGATTTTTAAGTTATAATGTCGACCGATGATGTCTGATTAGTGGTGCTCAATGATGATAGGTGGTTATCAATGGCAGTCGACAGTGGTCGATGACAGTCGGTGGTGGTCAACAATGGTGGTCGATGACGGTCGTTGGTGGTCGAAATCCGTCAGCGGTGGTGCTGGACTTCAGCACCTTCTCAAAGCCACAGGTTCTCTCTCAATGCTCAAGCTCCCCCCTCATGAGAGGGGTGAGGTTCTATTTATAATGTTTCTGGTGCAATTAATGCAGGAATATGAATCATTTTGATCGGACGGTTCGAAGCTCTTCCTTCAATCAGATGACATTTAATGTATATTTGGATGTCTTAATGATGTCGGAATTGAGTGATCATAGGCTCGTTGGATTCGTCTTGTCGAGATGCTCGATTTGATTATGAACTTGCTACATTCGACATCCATTTGACCTTTCAAATTTATCCGAAAATCTTCTAATAGTAGTTTAATGACTTGATCCAGATTTAATTCGACTCAGATTGGATTAAGTTTGTTATCATTAGGTCTATCTCATCAAACCAGTCAGTCTGACTATAAGTTTGCTGAAATTGGAGCTCTGGATGATTTTTATCAAGATTTAAAAATTTCTTGTTATAAATATTATCTTGAGTCCTTTTGATCATTGTGTAAGTGCTAGGGCGTCCCCTGGAAGCGACGCGCTGTATGGCCTGAATACAGTGGAAAGTGTGCAAGGGCCGCTACACTTGCGCCCGGGTGTAGTGTCAAGTAAGCAAGGGTTCCCACATTACGGACGGATGCGGGTAAAGAAGTTAGTCCATGATACTAGTATTAGGATAGGATCTTGGAATATAGGTACTCTCGATGGTAAATTAATGGAATTGGTTGATATTATGATCCATAGAAAGATAAATATCCTATGTATTCGAGAAACTAAATGGGTTGGAGAAAAAGCTAAGGAAATTGATAACTTAGGTTTTAAACTATGGTATTATGGTAAGAGTCGTACTAGAAATGGTGTAGGTATAATTATAGATAAAAGTTTGAAAGATAATGTTGTTAAAATTAATAGAGTTGGAGATAGAATTATAGCACTTAAGATTATTATTGATACTAAGATTTTTAATATTATAAGTGCTTATGCTCCTCGAGTTGGTTTAGATATAGGCTCTAAAGATAAATTCGGAATGATTTAGAAGACTTAATACACTTGATACCCCTTGAAGAAAAAATTTTTATTGGAGGAGATTTAAATGGACATGTCGGTAGAGTTGTAGAAGATTTCAAAAATATTCATGGTGGCTACGGTTATGGAGCGATTAATGAAGAAGGTAGAGCCATTTTAGATTTTGCTTTAGCTTATGATATGATTATTACTAATACTTTATTCAAGAAAAGAGATGAGCATCTTATTACTTATAAGAATGGATCTAATAAAACACAAATTGATTATTTTCTTATGAGAAGAAGAGATCGTCGAGATTGTAAGGTCATTCCAAGTGAGCAATTAAGTACCCAACATCGATTATTAGTTCTAGATTTTAAGATGAAGAGTTGTAAAATAAAGAATACTAGGATTCAACATCGTAGAATAAGATGGGGGCACCTAAAAGACACAAATAAAATTATTTTTATGAGTAAAATTCAAGATTTAAATATTTGGGATGCTCATGAAGACGCGAATGTTATGTGGGAAAAATTAACTAATACTTATTAAACAAGTGGCTAAAGATGTACTTGGAGAATCAAAAGAAAAAGTTTCTATAAATAAAAATAGTTGGTGGTGGAATAATAATGTGTAAGAAAAGATAAAATATAAGAAGTTATGTTATAAAAATTGGTTTAAATGTAAAAGCGTAGAGAATTGGGAAAAATATAAAACGGCCGCGAGGAGTGTAAAAGAATAATACGTGACGCTAAAAATTATGCTTTTAGTGATCTTTATAACATGTTAGATACTAAGGAAGGTGAAAAATATATGTATAAACTAGCCAAACAAAGAGAAAAGAAAAGTAAAGATTTAACTCAAGTAAAGTGTCTTAAAGATGAAAATCAAAAAGTGCTTTTCTTAGAAAAAGATATTCAACATAGGTGGGTGAGTTATTTTGATAAACTTTTTAATGATGATGCTGAAAGTACGATCGACCTTAGTGATCTTAATATCGTTAATAATAATAAAACTTTTCACTTTTACCGTCGCTTTAGTAAAAAGAAGTTAATGAGGCTTTAAAGAAAACCAAGGGGGAAAGTACGTAGGACACGATGATATCCCGATTGAAGTGTGGAAATGTTTAGGTGATTTGGGGGTTTCTGGCTTACTAAACTTTTTAATATTATTTTAAAAACAAAAAAGATGCCCGAGGAGTGGAGAAAGAGCATTTTGGTCCCCATTTTTAAGAATAAAGGAGATGCACAAGAGTGTGCAAATTATAGAGGAATTAAATTGATGTGTCATACTTTAAAGTTATGGGAGAGGGTAATTGAACATAGGTTAAGACGTATTACGAAGATTTCTCATAATCAATTTGGATTTATGCCGAGCGAGTCTACCATGGAAGCTATACATTTATTAAGAGGTTTGATGGAGAGGTACGAGAGATAATAAGGAGGATCTACATTTGATTTTTATTGATTTAGAAAAAGCTTACGATAAGGTTCCTAGAGATGTTCTTTGGAGAGTCCTTGAGAAGAAATGTGTTGATTTGACTTATATTCAAGTCATTAAAGATATGTATGATAGAGCTGTTCCATGTGTTCTAACTGAAGGAGGATTGACCAAGTATTTTACTATTTATGTTGGTTTACATCAAGGATCGGCTTTAAGCCCATATCTTTTTGCTTTATTTATGGATGGTCTTACTGGCCATTTACAAGAGGATGTACCTTGGTGTATGCTTTTTGTGGATGATATCCTCCTGGTGGATAAGACCGGAGAAAAAGTCCAAGAAAAACTTGAATTATGGAGGTCTACATTGGAGTCTAAAGGTCTTCGTTTGAGTAGAACTAAAACTGAATACATGGAATGTAATTTTAGTAATAGTAGACCTAGTGACAGAAGTGTAACTTTGGGTAATCAAATTATTAAAAGGTGTGAACGATTTAGATATCTCGGGTCCATTGTTCAAAGCGATGGTGATATAGATGGGGATGTTAATAGTAGAATTCAGGTTGGTTGGTTGAAATGGAGGAATGCGTCCGGCCTATTGTGTGATAGAAAAGTACCGCTTAGACTGAAAGGAAAATTTTATAAGATGGTGGTGAGACCTTCAATGCTCTATGGTGCTGAATGTTGGCCTTTAAAAGAGAAGCATAATATTAAGTTAAGTGTTGCCGAGATGAGAATGATTAGATGGATGAGTGGCTTTACACTTAGAGACAAAATGCGAAATGAATATATCCGTAATAGGGTTGGAGTTGCACCGGTGACGGATAAAATTAGAGAGAGTCGCCTTAGATGGTTTGGTCACATTAAACGTCGACCACACTGATGATCCGATTAGGAGAGTAGATGTTTTAAATACAACTTATGTTAAGAAAGGCAGAGACGAGACCTAGGAAAACTTGGGCTTATTGCATAAAAAATGATCTTAATCTATTAGAATTAAACGAAAATTTGACATTAAATAGGACGCAATGGAGAAAAAGGATTCATGTAGCCGACCCCACTTAGTGGGATTAAGGCTTTGTTGTTGTTGTTGTTGTTGTATAAATATTGTCTTGAGATCCGTATCATACCTCGAGATTCGTATCGTATGATGCAAATTTGTTGGTGGCGTATCACTTCCAACTTGACAAAATTGCCATGCCATGTGACCGTTTTGTCTATTTTAAAATTAATTTTTTTTCCAATTTTATTTAAGAGAAAAAATATAAAGTAAATACTGTTTCTAAAGTTTAGCCCAAAATATATAAAACATAAAGAAATGATTCAAAGATTTTTTAATACATCAAATTTAAGTGAATGAATTACAACTATAAGTTAGCATATCTTAAATCTACTTGATTAAATAAATTCACACATTCAAATTAAAAATAGTTAGCACCTTATAGCCAAATGGTCGATTTCAGATATTTTTTTAGTAAAAAAATAAAAACATAAATAAATAATAAAGTTGTCTTGTGTAAAGATATTTTGCTTTGCTACACCAACAAAAATTTTATTTGGTGAACCATAAGTCCGGACAATGGTGATGATTCGATCACATCACCGTGCATTGCACATGATCGGATCCTTGCCGATACCCGGAAGTGCAGACATCTTCTAGACAGGACAAGTTGCTTCATTTTATACATTTGCAAGGTCACACAACAAATGTTGATTTCATTTTGTAAGTGCGCCCAAACATTTGGTTGATTTCAAGTTACTATATAAATATTATAATGAAAACATATTATGGTGTATGTACATAAAATTTTCAGCCACATTGAATGAATTTTTGAAAGACTCAAAACTAAATCTAACACAGGAGCGGTTCAAGATTTATTGATAAGGGTGCCCTAGGTCTAGAGAAAATATTACATCAAGACTCCGCACGTAGAGATACCTGAGGAGTCCAGTGAAATCACGCCACGTGGTAAAAAAAAAAAAATTGCCCTGTAACTCAAAGAATATTCCTCTCGTGTTATTCCGCGTTATTCAAGTGTTATTGTGTATTCTTCAGGAGTTATTGTGTGTTATTCATGTGTTATTCTGTTCTGAGAATATTTCCAGTGTTATAACAACACAATAACACATTAATAACACATGAATAATACACAATAACACCTGAATAACGCGGAATAACACGGGAAGAATATTTTCTATTTTACCGGACGATTTTCTTTTTCTATCACGTGCCACGTGGTGCGATTTCATGGGACTCCGCACGTAACACTACATGCGCAGTCCTGATATAATATTTTCTCCCAAGTCTAACACAGAAAACCAACCTAATTTTGGCTCAAATAATATAACTCAAGTCAACCCAAATAAGTGCCTGGTCGGGTTAGATTATAAGATTTAAATCTTAAATTTTAAGTTTTAAGACCACCATCAAGTGTGCCTCGTAAACTTGATTTTATCACCATCCACAATAATTGTTATGCATCCTTACCATAAACTAATCAAGTGAATTTATGAACATATGTTCAATATCAATTGAAAAACTTTTAAACTAATCCCCTTTTAAGACTCAAATTAACTTTAATCTAAACATACTAAAATCTTAATCAAACTAGCTTTCCAAATTCTGTATTGACTTGCAAAAATCAATTGATCATTTATATTATACTAATTTTGAAATATACTTAATTCATGTTGATCAAAGTTTGTTCATCCATCCCATCCTAAAATTTTTGTTGCATTTACATACATACCACCTAATTTCTATTTATTTATACATGTACACTTAAAACTTTCATATTTACATACCAAATCCTTTAAATTTTGGTTGTACGTTAATTTTTAGTGTTCATTTATAAATACATAAAAATTATATGACTAGAATGTAAACATTTAATGCTTTCATCATTTATATAGAACATAGCCACGTGGCAACAATTAAGCCCTTCCTTTTTCAAATCGCGCATCTTATTCGACTCGCTTAGAATCCAAAGGACAGCCCGCTTATGCTGGATACAATCCATTCCCCCGAATCCAACCATTAAAGAAACCCTAACGTCGCCGTTACATTTAGCTCGATCCATCGTCAAACATAACGGCTACAATCGCATCACCCCGCACATGGGCTCGCCCTACAAGAACACCATCTTTCCACAAGTGTCTATCCAGCTGTCCATCACCTTCCATTAAAATATAAACAATAATTCTCCATAAATATATATATATATATATATATATATATATATATATATATATATAGAAATAAAAATAAATGAAATTGAAAAGATAATAAAGAAAAGAATCACTAAATTAAAATTAAATACTACAAGCAGCCATCACTCAACTGATCTCACAAGCCTACTGATAAAAAAAATTACAGGAGAAAAAAAGGAGGAAATAAATAAAACAAAGGAAGATGATCTAATAATAATAATCGAACCAATAATAACAATAACAGTCAGATCAAGGTAAAGGAATCAACAGAGATCGATTCTCTAGAGCGCGCAGGCGACGGCGATCGAAGCAGCTGCGATCCATCCGAAGGAGGTGATGCCGATGGGGGCGTTACTGTTGTCAGAAGGGCCTGGAGGAGAAGCGGTAGGAGGATTGAAGATGGAAGGGGGAGTACCGGCCGGAGGAAGGGAGGATGGGCTGGAGGTAGGGGAGATAGATGGAGGGTTGGGAGATGGAGATGGAGTTGAGACGGGGGAGGGGGTCGGAGCGGTGGTGGGGGAGGGGGTCGGGGCGGGAGGGGCGGGGATAATGGGCGGTGAGATGGGGGTAACTTTGGGCGGAGAAGTGGTTGGAGCGGGACCGGGGGCTTGAGCTGAAGTAACGGCGGCGAGGAGGCAAAGAAGAGCGGAGATAAGCGCGACGCGTGCCATCTTCGATTCTAGTTGCAGATCGAGAAAGAGAGAGAGAGAGGGAGGAAGGGAGGCAGAACTAGGGTTTCGGTATGAAAGAATGTGGGAGGTGAGGGGCTATTTAAAGGAAGAAAGTGTAAAGCAGTTGAAAATGTGAAGTCGGATGCTTCGCGAGGGGAGAGAACAATCCTGATAATAAAAATTGCTGGAATATTATTTAATTACCTTATTTATAACCGGCCTTATTTTATGTAAAAACATATAAGTGAGATAGAGAGAGCTCATGGAATATAAATTAAAATTGTTTTAAAATACATGGCTAAAATATATATTAAAATCACAAGGGAAAAGAAAAAGATAATGGCAAAAGGAAAAAGGAAAAAAAAATATTGGGCAGACAAAAAGACTTCAATAAAAAATAGTATAATGGTTAGCAAAGGAAATTGAATTTAACAAAATATATTTCTTCCATTACATACAAAATATACAAAGTGGAGTGAGAGATAAAGGGAGTGTTTTGATAATTTTTATAAATTAGGAGTGGACAGGCTTGTTTATTTGTCATCGTGTAGTTCTCTCTCCAGATCGTCGAAACAATTCAAAGAAGTAGAGAGTTTCGAAAAAGAGAATACACGACTGAACTAGACAAACAAATTTGCAAAGAATGTGGAAAATTTATGTAGGATAAACTTTGTGTGACTCAAGAGTTTATGCCCAGAACGAGACCGGATCAACACCGCTTAAAATGCATCATCCACGAAAAGAACTCCTATATAAGCAACTCATAACCAGAGAACCTAAAAGAATATTTTTGTTATAGGTCAAGAGCAACTCCAAAAGAGATGTTAGTTTTGGGTTAATTGCATTTTGAGGGATACTCATGAATATTCTCGATAAAATGAATTTTGTTTACATTCAAGTGAAGATTACTGAGGGGTGTATCAAAGGATGGCATATTATAGGAGCGTCTCGATGCCTTTTAAGCTCACATTAAGCCATAAGGATACAGAAAACTGGGCCATAAGGGTAGAGGGTGAGTTGAGCATCCCAAACAAGTGGTGTCTTCTTCACTATCGAGAACTTGGCTTCACTTTTGAAATCTCCAAATTGGAAAGGAAGCGTTATGAAACCCTAAGGTCATTTGTCCCTTCTTGTTGAAGCCATTCAACATGATCCTATGAGAGTATAACCAACACGTGCTTAATGAAAGCAGCTTGAGGGGTGCACATGCTAATGATGTTAATGGATGCATCGAGATCAACTAAGATATATTTCAAGGGTATAATGTATATCACAACTACCACGTATAAGGGATGGTTGTGGTCAATAGTTCCCAACAAGTCTTCCATGGAAAGAAGTGATGGCAATTATGTCTTGCGGCATGGCCACCTCCTTCATCCTCTCCTCGGTGTAGTAGGAGTGGAAGACTTTGGGCTCTAAGAGAGGTTTCACCAAAATTTCCCTCAATTCTGAGGATAGAAGGAGAGAATCATAGATGCTCAATGATGTCGAGAACCTTTTCTAGTGTGTTAGCATGTTATAATCTACCTTGTTGGTAGGATTTTATAGTCTCTATGCTCTGAGCAGGAACCTCATGAGGATCATCAACCTCTTGGGTGATGATTCCTTCCCCTTGTCGCTTGGAGTGGGATTATTCATAGAAGGACTTCCTAAATATCCTCATTAGGGGACCCGATAGGATGGCCTCCAATGGGACATTCTCGTGACGGATCTGTGAGTGAGCCATGAGAGATAGGCGTCTCACCTACATTGTTTGACAAATCTCTTATATCATCACGAATGCGGTAAGTGCCATCAAAGGAGGATATAACAGGTATTCCTCCTCTCCCTCACTAAGAACATATGTGCCAGAACCACGAGAGCACTCACAAATACAGAAAGTATGCAAAAGTGTCATCCTTTATTACTTCATCAACAGTACAAAATGCTTCAGAGGGAATAGACCCCTGCTACGAGCTAACATTTACAATAGAAAAGAAAGGAAGTACATCAAAAGAAAGTAAATCAATAACACAAACTGTAGTAGGAGCAATAGTGGGAGTGGTTGGAATGGCTGCAACAACACTGGCTAATCCTTATGCAAGAGGCTTCTTCAGGTACTACTTCAGAATCTCTATCTCCCCGAATTTGTAGCAAGTTTCAAGCCAGTTCTTGAACACATAATAGTCTTCTAACACATGACCCAAGTGTCTATGGTAGTGGCAGTAATTGGGCTCCCCGGTCTTCTCCACCACCTCGGGCTTCTTTGGTTGGGGAAGCTGCATACCCTGCTTAATAAAAATTTTAAATATCATTCTAAGGCATTAATTTTTGAAAGAGCATGCCTTAGGCTTCTTTTACTCAAAAGGTTAATTCTTCCATTTCTGAAAAGACGGGTGAGTTTATCTGAGGAATAGGACGAGCTTTTTTGGCCTACCACAAACTATTGTCAAAGTTAAGCTCTCTTCCGTCCTCCTTGAATGACCAATTACTTTTTTCTTTTTGCTTTATCATTGCCTTTAAGGACTAAAGTCCCTGTGCTGTCTTGCAAATTGACCAACTTTTCAATCAACTCCTTAAAGGAATTGATTGGAGTGATCTTCAATAGGACATAAATGAGACCTTTTATCTTGCTCATGAGTGTGACGACATGCTGCTACTGAAGGAGAGGTTCGCACTTCATACTCAAATTCCTCAAGTGAATAAAAAATTATACAAGGTTCTTGTTGTGCCTGATGACACCATCAATTTATTTCACGAGCGTAGAGTGTCCACCTGCATAACTAGAGATGGTTTACAATTTGTCTGTAGCATCTTATAGCTTAAGACACACACCTGGGACTCATAAGCACTTGTTCAGGCAAGAAGCTAGGGTTGATGGTGATTTAGCATTATCCAGGAGAACCTGCCATTGAAGGGGCTTATTCAAGATACAAGACAAACTAGATGTCTATTATGGTGTTTGACAAACCCCAGAGGATACGTTCTATACTCATAAGCCTCAGAATAAGGTAGAACCCGCACTATGACCTCTGCTTGTGAGTTTCAAAGGTGGCCTTAACTTTTGTGTTCTTTATGGAGTGTAAATGTAAATCAGAAGATGCTTGCTTTGGTGAGGTGGCATCAGAAGAGGTGGCATTACCAAGCTTAGTGGGTTCATGCAGTACACCGGGTGTACCTAGATGTGTCTCAACCTACGTTGGAGGGAGACTACATCAATCTCTGCACGATCAGCCTAGGGAGCTACTATCTGAGTTGTCAGGAGACCTATTGACCCGATTTTTGTATTTCCAAATACAAGAATTTGTTACCACTGCTAGTAAATTTAATTTCTGGCAAAGGCGCGAAACACTTGACCCAGAATAACTTGCTATATAGATGTGTACCAAATTTTAACTCACGATAATAACATTAAATAAAACTTGATTGCTACTGATGCTAGGCTGTTAGTGATTAATAATTTTTAAATATATGTTTATATAGCAAAATATAATTTTAAAGGAAAATATTTTATATACTTTTTGGGTACTACGCGATATACGTATCGTTTCAAGTAATAAGGGGCTTTGAAACAAAGACCCGAGTATCGATCCCACGGGGAAAAAATGGTAATAAATTTTTAAATATTGTATTTCAAAATCTTTTTGTATTTTAATCTAACTATAAATTACTTTTAATTTACTAGATGCAGGTAAAGAAAACAATAATAAGAAAATGATTTTGTGAAAATAATATAAAATAAGCAACTTTCTTCCTTTCAATCAATCCAAGATTTTTAAGATAATTTAATATTCATTGGAGAATCTATATTATGGTATTGTGTCGAATAGAAGCATTCCTATTCTTTACCCTTTGATCCAGGCGCAAAGAACATTGGCTAATCTACAAATCAGGTCCGGATGTATTGTTAGTAGAATGGGTTAATCTAGGCTCACACTACTAGATGTCTAAGGGTGGCTATGGTCGGCCCTACTAGTGACCCTTTCCTTATCTATAAATCAAATTATAAGAATTTAGTCTGACACTCTAAAAACTTATCAATTCTACGCCCTTTAAATCTTATATTCCTATTTATTTGCACTTCACCTTGAATAGCCCGTGCATGGCCTTCGACTACCCAAGGATTCATGTGACATCTACAAGTTAAGAGTTCTTCTCCTTCTAGGTCTCAAAACCCTTCAACAGGTTTTAACAATTTAAATGACCGATTTAAAAAGTAAAGTAAGATCGGGTATTAATATCATCACGATGTTTTGAAAATATTTTGATTTTCGATTATCCATCGAATTTTATATTATCTTATTTATCTTTTCATAATTGAAGGAAGAAAGTAAACTAACTACTCGGAACACATTGAATATAAACGACAAAACATAATAAATAAATATTGAATAAAAAATAAAATACTTATCTCAAATATTCCTTCTACGGATCTTCGATTCCTACGACTCCACGAGTGTAATGAACTCCGGATGCAACAACTTGAAAATAAACTCACTAAACTAAATAAAAGTGACCACTAAATTTCTCTCTCAAGGATGAGAGATCCTAAAGTGGCTAAGAGATAGGGGTTACGATGGGGGCACGTTTTTACGAAGGAGTGGACTCCTATTTATAGGCTTCGAGGGTTGCCTTGAGGCACCTCTTCAAAACATGTCCAAATTCAATGAATCTTCTAGAAGGTTTGTCTGGCGCCTAGGCGCCGGAATCTGGCTCCTAGGCGCCGGACACTGCGTCCAGTTCTTTGCACATTTTCACTTTGGCTCGCACCTCTTCGCGATTAAAACCGTTTTGGAGCATCCAAATGCAATGTATCACATGTCGTATTATCAAACAACAATTTCCAGTCTTCTAGAATGTCCAATAACCGCTTACTCCATCAAAATAACCGTCCAAAAGTCATAAAAAACATGACAGTTTCTGTATCGAGTCTGGCGCGTAGGCGCCAGGCCATAATTTTTGATAATTCTTGTATTTTGCTCCATTTTTACTCCTTTTTGCTCCTTTTTCACCCTTTTTCCTTTTTTGGACCTTTTTACATCACCTACATCCAAAAACACAAAAATACCTTTCATTAAAGCATAATATCCTTAGAAATTGATAAAGATCAAGGCATAAAAATAGGTATTTTTTTCATGGATCAAAATCCCCCAAACTTAAATGTTACTTGTCCTCAAGTAACCCTTTTTACTATATAAAATGTATAACCTTTGGAATAAAAAATAAATATTTAAGATTCCTTATAATTTTTGATTTTATAAAGTCTTTAGTAAATTATTAACCCAATTTCACTAACTAGGTTTAATTTTAAGAATTTAAAGAATATTCAACTACAAAATCATAAGATTTCAAATTTTTCATCCATTTTGAAAATAATAGAAGTTTATTATATTAAGATCTCATAGATTATTTACAAGAAAAAGATCTTCTTGAAAAACCTCTCCTAAATAAAGATTCATGCATAAAAATTAAGTAAAATATGTAACTAGTTTTCCTTACTATAAGATAATTCAAGTGAAGCCGATTTTGATTAGACATTTCCTCAAGCTTCTCCTCTCTTCTCTTTTCTTTATATATATATATATATATGATTACTATATCTGGATAGCCTGTTAATGATTTTGAACTTCACTATCCTTAACTTATATTTTCAAAATTTGTACATTTTCACTTATTTATTATAACATGAATAAAAATTTAAAAAGATTTTCAATCTTTTCTTCTTTCAAGTGATAATTTTTGATTACTTAATACTTCTAAAATTCCATTATTTCTATCATGAATAGAAAAATTCCTTAATCTTATTCTTCTTTAAGTTAAATAATTATATTCTTAAAATCAATCAAAGTTATTAAAATTTTGGTTAAGTTCACTAAATTGTTTATAATTTCAAAAATAAAAGTGATCTTAAATAGATTCTTCATTCCTTAAGTTATGTTAAAAAGTTTTTATTTTAAGAAAATATTAGCTCTTTAAGGACAAATAAAATTTAAATTTGAATGTATTTTCCCTTCCCTCAAACTTAAGTTTTGGTATACCATGAAAATTTAAAAGTATGAGAGAAAGAAAATCATAATTTTAAAAAGGAAATTTTTATAAGTATGTAAAAACGATCTTAAAAAGAAAAATTTTCTTCTACTCATGCTTTTATGAATAATAAAGATAAAATTGAAGCAGGTATAAAAAGTAAGCGAGACTAATTTTTATGATTATACTAAATTTAAAACAAAATAAAAGCGAGCAAAATTACTAATTACTAAACAGTAGACTGAAACATACATATCATAAATTAACTCTTATCTCAGTCTCAAACACAATAGACTAAGAATATTCTAACAACAGAATCTTAACATTAATCAATCCACACAGGTACATAACAAATCAACATACATCAAACATCAAACAAACCAACAAACCATAGAAAATAAACTAACAAAAAAGTAGCACAACATAGAGATCTATCAACTACTAGTCACTGGTGCGTAGCCTCATCATCATCATCGTCACCAAAGGAAAACTCAACATCCTTAGGATCAACAAATGGTGTGAAACTAGGAAAAGTAGGGAAACTAACATCATGCTCACTCTTCGAAATCGACGAGGGCTTCATTATACTCAACATCATAGCTACTCTTCCTGCAGGCATAATCGGATAAATGATCGAAGCTTCCATCGATAGTATCGACCACGTAGTGAGTTTGAAATAACTCCTGCTCTTGCTCTATAAGCCGATCATGCATTGACTCCCGGAAACTCGATGGTGGCTCGGCGAAGTAGAAGGTCGGGAAGTAGAAGGTCTGCACTGGAATGGGTACGGAAGAAGAAGGAGCGATCGATTTCTTCCCTCGAAGATGATCATATATGCTAATGCTCTCTCGACCAATCGACTTAGTAGTCTTCAACCTTTCCTCTGAAATATCTACAGTGACTCCATTGCTAATACATAATGAATAAATCAGAGATGGGAATCTCAGTCCAACAGAAGTGTTGGATCTCACAGTAGAATCCACATAATCATAAATAATACTGCAGACATCGATAGGCTTCCTTTCTTGAATGCAGTAGTTTAAGATCGCTCGATCTCTAGTCACTTCACTAAGGTGGTTGGAAGGTAACAATCTTGCAGAAATAAAATTGTGCCATGCTTTAGAAATACCATTTAACTAGGAGGATTTAAAGTTTACCCTTTTTCGTTCTCGATCTTCCGAGATCTAGTACGAGTCGATCGAATAAGCGATGATCATATCCAAATCTCCCTCGGATGGAGATAATCCGGAATAGTGGCACTCTATAGTCGGTGGCGAGTCATAAAATACATTGATTCTTTCGGGAGTAAATCCTACTTCGACACCTCTGACAAAAACTTCATAATCTTCGGCATCCAGAAAATTCGCATAAAACTCTCGAACTATAGGGATAACAGCAACAACAGTGAAATAACAGAATCGTTGCCAGTTGTGCGCAACGATAGTCTTTCAATCATCTCCCCCGGATGATAGAAACTTCGTTCTGAAATGAACTTCCTCGATGTTGCAAATTCGTGGAATCAAAACTGCGCAGCCGCAGTAGAAAATTTGCTGCTATCGAAGTTATCTCGTGCATTCCCACTTTTAGATTTCGGAGCCATCTAAACGTGAAAGAAAATAAGAACAAATTTAGGAATAAAAAATTTAAACTCTTTTTAAGTTTAGAAAACTTAAAATAAGTTTAAAAATCCAAAGAAATTACTAAAAATCAAATTTTTTTTTCAAAAATTTGGTTCTTAGCAAAACCTAGGGAAATCTATGGTGAAAATAAAAAATAAATGGTTTAAAGTGTAGATCTGACCTTGAGACGAAGAAATCCAGTGGTTTCGCGCCCAAATCCTTCATGTTTTGACCTTAAAATGGATTCTGAAAGCTGATTTTCGCGAAAAAAATGGAGGAAGAAGAAGGCTTAGGCGTCGATAATGGCTTTTGGGGGTATTTAAGGAATTTTTCGGGTACGAGCCGAGACCGGCGCTTAGGCGCCGAGTGCAGCGCCTAGGCGGCGAGGCTCGCCTTCTCACAAAAAAATTATTTTTAAATTTAATTTTCCACCAAAATTCATAAATTCAATTTCCAATTACTCATATTAGAGTAGGGCTTCAGTTTCTAACTTCCAAAACATTTTCCAAAAATTTTTAAAAATTAAATATTAAATCCACCAATCAAACATAAAGTTTAAATCAAACTTCACTAAATTCCATTTATAATCTTCAATATTGGCTCAATATATTCTAGATAAGTATCATACTTGATTCAGGTTCCTAATACACAATCAAACACACCAATTTCTAAGCAAAAACAACACACATTGAACATGAAAGCAAATACACAAATACAATTGATTCACTACATCAATACAATGACTCAACAAATCAGATAATAACGATCTCATTACCAAAATACTCTAATCTTCACAAGGGAAATTGTGTATTCCGCTTGGAAAGAACACTAACGCTCTCGGGAAATCAGTAGCCGTCTTTTCATCAATCCACTTCTTCTTTGCATACATTTCAACTTGAGCATCTTGATAAGCCGCAAAATGATCAAATTGAAGTTTCATATGCCATTCTAGATGTTCGATACGATGAAACATCTCATGAAGGCGATCTCCAATGCTTTTAAACTCCGCTTCAAACTTATCCAAACGACTAGAAATTTTCTCTAAACTTACTGCGATGAAACCATTGAAGTAGGGTTGAGGATCCTTTGAGACCTTATCCCTAGCCTCTTCTCCACGATTTCTTCCTTCCATTTCTTCAAAAATTTCTCAAATCTCTTAAGAATGAAGTGTAATGGACGTAACTTTGATTGCTTGATGGTTAGGGATGAAGATGGGTTGATTTAAAGGTGAAGATCGTGTGAAAAACTAAAAATTTTCGGTTTTTGCACGACCCAGTAACCGTGGCGCTTAGGCGCCGGACCTATTGATACATAGTTTAACTCGGGCGCTTAAGCGCCGAATCTTGGCGCCTAGGCGCCAGAACTATGTTCAACTCTGTTTCGCCTAATCGTCAAATTTCAAAGTTTCGTTCTCCAAGATAGGTAAATTATACTGGTAAGAGTAATCTAGACTCGATAACACAAATTATAAGCAATCATAATGAAGGTTAACTTGATCTCCTTTTTACTTATATTTAGAATAGAGTGATCCAATTTCTAAATCTTACATTTTTCAAAATAATCTTCAGCTTAAGTCAACAAAGACTTATAAGCATCAAATTTTTCTAAAGTAATATAAAATTAGTCAAGATCGAGGGATAACCTTACATTAAAAACATAAAAATACTCAAAATAAAAGATAATTATGGGTTGCCTCCCACAAAGCGCTTGGTTTAACGTCGTCAGCCCGACTTATGTAAATCTTTAATCAGGTTGACTCAATTCATAAGCTTCTTTATAAATCATTTTAATATCTCCCAAATAAGGTTTCAATCTTATCCATTTACTTTAAAAATTTTTCCTGTTTTGGGGTCTTTAATATCCACGACTCCATAATGGTATACTTTCTCGATTATATAGGGTCCGATCCATTTAGATCTTAATTTTCCAGGGAAAAAGTTTTAAACGAGAATTAAGCGGTATTACTTCTTGTCCAGGCTCAAAAATTTTTCCTGAAATTTTCTTATCATGTAACATCTTCATTTTCTCTTTATAAATCCTTGCATTTTCATATGATTCATTTCTTATCTCTTCCATCTCATTCGATTGCAATAATCGCTTTTCTCCTGCTTCATTCAAATTAAAATTAAACTCCTTTATCGCCCAATAAGCTTTATGTTCAAGTTCAACAGGTAAGTGACAATGTTTACCATAACTTAACCGATAAGGTGACATTCCCATTGGTGTCTTATAAGCTGTTCTATAAGCCCATAATGCAGAATCAAGTCTATCAACCCGATCGGTTCTTTTAGGATTAACGGTCTTCTATAAAATTCTTTTAATTTCTCCGTTTGATACTTGTACCATTCCACTTGTTTGTAGGTGATAAGCAGTTGCAATTCTATGTTTGATTCCAAATTTTTGTAGTAATGATTGAATTCTTACATTCCTGAAATGACTTCCACCATCAGTGATAATTATTTGTTCAAAGAATGTAAATTGGGGTGTGCCCTCAATATCCCTTGATCATCAAAAGAAGTATGAATTTTAACACTACTCATAATAGAAGTACAGTAAGAAGACAATTATTTGTTCATATTTCTTTCAATAAAGGTTATAGAAGTCGTGGACAGAGCTACTACAATACTAGAAGTAATAGGAATATTACCATGCTCTGGTACATTCTCATCAAGCGCTTAAGTTTAGAAAAAAATTTAGTAAATGAGATCAACTTAAAGTTTAGAAGGTTCTTAAGTAAAGAATAATGAAAAATATTAGTTCCTATCTGATTCAAAAATACATTTAGATTTTTCCAAATATAGGATTCAAATATTTCATCTTCCTCACTTAAAAATTTTTATTTGGAAATAATTTTACTTACTATATTATAACCTTAAGCATTAGATTTTCTCAAAACTTATATTTTAAACTTTAGGTATGGAACCAATTTTTTATTAAGCCCTTAAATCCTCAAGCTTCTCCTTCCTTTTTACATATTATTTTCTTTATTTTCTTTTTCTTTTTTTTTTCTTTTTTCTCTCTCTTTTTTTATAAGGCAAGGATTACAGTATCTGGATAGGCCTTTAATGATTTTGAATTCCACCCTTTCATTTACAATAAATGTCTGATATATATCCTTCACTTAAAAATCATAATAATAGTGTTGAAATTTATTTCTCATTAAATGAAATTTAAGCTTTGAAAAATAAAAGTCAAATCTTCTATTTATCCAAAAATATAGTAAGATTATATTTAACATTTCTTTACTAAAAAAATTTTAACTTTAAATTTTTCGTCATTACTATAAATTTTAACTAAATTCTCTTACTCATTTATATATTTAAAATTTTGCCTCCCTAATATAACTTCATATACATAATTATTTTCAATCAAAAATCAAATATTATTTAAGTATTCTTGAGAACAAATAAAATTTTAGTTTTTTTTGAAAATTTCTTGTTAAATCCCCCCCAAACTTTAATTTTTTAGTAGGATAAAATATTTAAGCATAAAAAATGATATATGGGTAAGAATTAAAAAACTAGAATAACATGCTTGCAGAAATCTTAATATTCTAAATATGCAAGTATAACAGTTTAAAAACAGACGTAAATAGAAATCAAATTCAGTTTTTCAGTTTTTCATAAAATAAAAATTTCAAAATTTCATAGGACTTCTAAAATAGTGGAGGTTTTCAAAGCAAATACCCGCCACAAATCACAACATACTAGAAAATAAATGGTAGCAAAATTTGAAAAGTTTAAACATGCTATATAAATAGTGGTTTCTAATAGTGTTCTAATTTTTTCTAATACTTATAGAAATTAAATTAGACACTACTAAAAACTTAAACACTAGAAACACATAAAAACATTTACGATCACAAACACATCGCATATTAGATCATAAAACATCAATCCAACACATAAACATCTAAATGTGCATAGTAGAAATAACCCAACTATAATCTATACAACATCAGAGTTCATAGCAAAATACATCACATCACATATGAAAACATCAAATAAAAGCATCACAACACATAAAAAAATCACATAACAACATCAAAAACTCAACACCACAATCCTAATCATCATCCTCATCATTATTATCTTCATTCCAGTCTCTGGATGGAACATAAGGTGTATAGAAAGGATGAGGGGGCATCTCAGCACTGTGATCTCCTCTAATCACTCTATCCATGTACTGCTGATAATTTTCCTCATATTCATCATGTTTTATAATATACCTTTCAATATTTTCAATTTTACCATCCATATCTCCAACATGCTATCTGGTAAGACTCGCCTTCTTTAAAATCTTCTGTAATAATTCAGTTTGTGAATCTCTGGAAGATGATGCATGTGCAGTAGAAGTACGAGAAGTAGAAGCAGCAGAAGCATAAGCACTGGAAGCTCTAACAGATCCTCCTTTCCAGCCAAATATTGAATGTACAGTGTAAGTGTTCACATTTACACTGGTAATAAGTCTAATTGGCTGAAGAACTTATGTATCAGCCTTAACACCGGACTGCTCACAAAGTGAATAAATCAAAGATGAAAATCCTATACCTGCAGTAGTAGCAGCTCTGGCACAGTTCAGAATATAATAAAAAAAAGAGCCCCAATATTCAAAAGCTTTCCCTGCTGAATACATTGGTTCAGAACAGCTCTCTCCCTTGTAACTTCATTGATATGACTTGAAGGCAGAAGCTTAGATGAGATAAAATAAATGCCATTGAAGTGACATTCAACTTAGAGGCTTGAAAATTCACTCATGTCAGTTGTAATCTTCCATAAACCTCTTCCATCAGTAAGAAAGGTCATAATCTCATCTAACTCTCCCTCAGAAGGATGAAAATTCGCACAAAAACAAAAAATTGTAGGAGGAAATCAGTAAAAAGTATTAATTATCGCATATGAAAAATCCACTTGTTTCCCCCTAACTATCACCAAATTGTCTTATGCTGCAGGTAAGTTAGCATAGAACTCTCTTTCCATATAAATAACTGCAACAACGGAGAAGCAACAATATCTTTCCCTATTCCTTCTAGTAATCATCTCCTCAATTTCTATTCCTGGCTTACTAAAAACTCGCTCTAGAATCAATTTCCTTGACGCAAGTGCATCGACGTAACGATTCTCCGCTTTAGAACTGACAAATTTGTCGGAATCAAATTTTTCTTTTCCTTTCGAATGCTTTGACTTTGGAGCCATCTCTAAAAATTCACAAAAAATTCACCATAAATTCTAAATTTAAATTAAACTTGTTAACTTAACTTCCAAAGGCAAACCACTAAATCCAAGCAATTTCTCATGCTTTTCTCAAATTTTCACCATGAATAGTGATTTTTAGATTTTTCAATAATGTACTCAAAATATATAGTGAAAATAAATTTTTTTTTACTTAGGAGTAGTGATCATATCTTAAGGAACTCAAATCCAACAAATTTCAACGAAATCGGCTTTAAAATGATTCAAATATTGATGCCCTAGGCTTTTATTTTGCGAAATCGAGAGGTTGAAGGTGATGGGGATGTTAAAAAAGACAAATTTCATATTTTTAACTGCTAAAATCGATTTTCGCAAACCGACGCTTAGTCGCAAAATCTGTCGCTTTTGCGCCGTCGGTTTCGCGCTTAGGCGAGAGTGCCCAAATTTTGACAATTAAGTTAATTCTATCAAAAATTCCAGTTAATCACCTTTAATCACTTCAAATAATTATTTTTCTCCATGAACTCTTCTAATACTCCAAAAGTACACATTAATTTCTAATGATTCCACACAAATTTCACACAAATAGAAACTTATATTTCATTAAACATTAAAAAACACATAATACAAACTGCAAATTTCTATCCAAATACTTTGGATGAAATTCTCCAAATACATAAGTTCAAACACATGTAGTTAAATACTAACTTACATCATTAAGATGTATCAAACACATATGAAGTGCAACAAACATAAACATTAATTAAAATCACACTTAAAACACTAAACACACATAATCAAACCACAAGACCACACATAATTTAATTCCAATATCCATTAGGTGGAATATATCCAGAACCACCATTAGTTCCATTTGAACCATCTAGAATTTAAATTTGATAAAACGGGTGATAATTAAAAACTCTTACATCTTCTTCCATCCATTTGTTCATCAGATACATCGATCTATTCGCTTTTTCCACATGACTTGTATGACTGAATTGCATTTTGATTTGCCATCCAATGTGCGCTAAATGAGAATTAATTTCTCTTACCTTTGCATCAATTGACTCCACATCAGCCTCGATCTTCGTAATCCTTTCTGCTATTCTTTGGATACTTACAACCAGAAATCCATTATATAACTCTTGCTCATTATCACAAATAAACTTCTTCTTCTTGGCTTCATTTTTCTTCATAACTTCGCTCTCCCAAGAATACATTTTTGCACTCAAAATACTCTTTTAGAAGACTCAAAAATGAAAATAAAAACTGGGCAAGTATTTCATAAATTCAGGGTTTTTTTATAGACTTGGGAAGGTACAAAACCAACCCTATACGTGTTAACACTCCTTAATAACTCTAAAAACTACTCACCCATGATTTTGGCTTCTAGAACCTCATTTTTCACATTTTTTATAACTGTGGCGCCTATGCGCCAACCAGCGACGCATTGCTACCAGTGCACATTTTTGCGCAGTTCTGCCAAATGTCAAAATCTTCATTCTTATTCCTTCAAGTCATTAAATAAGGTCAAATGAACATCACTATAACATAAAAAACTCAAAAATGCTACCACATTTCTTAAATCAAACCAAATAAAAGCACACAAAGAAAACATAAAACAAAGCACATTGATAAATATGGGTTGTCTCCTACAATGCGCTTGACTTTACGTCATCAGCCTGACATACCCAGAGCTTATTCTGAGTGACCCAACATCAGATTCTCATCTGGTTTAGATTGATCGACTTAAAAGTAAGGTTTAAGTCTATGACCGTTCACTTTAAATAATTTTCCAGTCTTAGGATCTTCAATATGTACAGCTCCATATGAATAAACTTTTATCACAATAAATGGGCCTGTCCACCTGGACTTAAGTTTTCCAGCAAAAATTCTCAATCTAGCATTATATAGCAAAACTTTTTGCCCTGACTCAAGATTTTTAGTAAGAATCTTTCGATTATGCCACAACTTCATCTTTTCTTTATAAATCTTAGCATTTTCATAAGATTCATTCCTTATCTCTTCAAGCTCATTTAATTGCAACAATCTTTTTTCTTCGAAATTTTTTAAATTAAAATTGAACTCTTTAATAGCCCAATATGTTTTATGCTCAAGTTCAAGTGGTAAATGACAAACTTTCAAAAAATTAGCCTATATGGGGACACTTCTATAGGAGTTCTGTAGACAGTTTTATAGACCCACAAAGCATAATCCAGTTTTATTAGCCAATCCTTTCTATTTGGATTAACAGTATTTTTTATATTGTTTCAATTTCATGATTGGATAACTCAACCAAACCACTTGTATGCGGATGATAAGCACTAGCAATGCGATCGTTAGTATGATGTTTCATTGCTAACTTTTCCATAATCGCATTTCTAAAATGACTTCCCCCATCAGTTATGATTACTCTTGGTATTCCAAATCTGTAAAATATATTCTTACTTAAAAATTTTGCAACACTTTGAGCATCACATCGAGGTAAAGCAACAGCTTCTATCCATTTGGATACATAGTCTACTGCTATCAAAATGTATGTATTTCCGAAAGTTGGTATAAATGATCCCAAGAAATCTAATCCCTAAACTTCAAATATTTCAATTTCTAACATATAATTGAGTGACATCATATTTCTTCTAGAAATATTGCCTACACGTTGACATTGATCACAATTTTTAATATAAAAATTAACATCCTTAAAAATTGCCGGCCAATAAAATCCAGATTGTAAGATTTTATATGCAATTTTATCAACTCTAAAATGTCCCCCATAATTAGAATTATGACATTTTTGAATAATTTCATAATTTCTTCTAAAGGCACACATCTTCGAATAATTAAATTCTTTCCTTGTTTATATAAAAATGGGTCATCCCAAAAATAAGTTCTGGCTTTAGATATAAATGTCTTCATTTCTTGGTATGTCAAACCATAGGGTAAAATATCATTGACAATAAAGTTTACAATATCGGCATACCACAGAACACGCCACTCATTAACAGTGAACAATTTTTCATCAGGAAAAATTTCATTAATTCCTTCAATATCACAGAGAGATTTTTCAATTTCAAGTCTAGACAGATGATCAACAATTTGATTATCAACACCCTTCTTATTTACTATCTCGAAATCAAATTCTTGCAAAAGAAGAATCCATCTAATCCATCTTGGTTTTGCATACTTCTTCTTCATTAAATACTTAATAGCAGAATGATCAGCTTGCACCACACATTTAGTTCCAATTAAATATGATCTAAATTTATCAAAGGCAAATACTATAGTTAATAACTCTTTCTCAGTAGTGGTATAATTAATTTGAGCTTCATTAAGAATTTTACTAGCATAGTAAACTTTAAAAATGTTATCATATTTCTGACCTAAAACGTACTCCAATAGCATAATCATTAGCATCACACATTAATTCAAAAAGTTTTTCCCAGTTAGGAGAAACTATAACAGGTGCAGTGATTAATTTTTTTTTAAGTTTCAAAAGCTTTTAGGCAATCATCATCAAAATTAAAAATTACAACTTTTTCCAGTAAACGGCATAAAGGCTTTGAAATTTTTGAAAGATCATTAATATAAGACCTGTAAAATCCAGCATATCCCAGAAAACTTCTAATTCCCCTTACATTAGTTGGGCAAGGTAAATTAGAGATCACTTCAATTTTTGTAGGATCTACTTCCATACCATTTTCTGATATACGATGTCCCAAAACAATTCTTCCTGTTACCATAAATTGGCAATTCTTCCAGTTAAGAACCAAATTAGTTTCTTCACAGTGTTTCAGAACTTTAGATAGATGTTTTAAACATGATTCAAATGAAATTCTAAACACTGAAAAGTCATTCATAAAAATTTTAAGTCCTTTTTCTATTAAATCACAGATTATTTTCATCATACATCTCTGAAATGTAGCAATGACATTACATAAACCAAAAGACATTCTTCTAAAAGTAAATGTACCATAAGTACTAGTACATGTTGTTTTCTCTTGATCCTCAAGAGCAATTTGAATTTGGTGGTAACCAGTATATCCATCCAAAAAATAAAAATATTTATGCCCAGCCAGTCTATCCAACACCTGATCTAGAAAAGGAAGTGGAAAATGATCTTTCCTGGTGGCAAGGTTTAATATTATATAATCAATGCATATTCGCCATTCTATAACTTGTCTTCCTGATATTATTTCATTTTTTTCATTAACAGTTACAGTAACTCGTCCTTTCTTGGGAACACAGTGATAGGACTAACCCATGCACTATCTGAAATAGGGTAGATAATTCCAGCATCCAACCACTTAAAATTTCTTTCTTAACAACTTCTTTCATGATAGGATTTAATCCCCTTTGAGGATCAGCCCGAGGTTTGCAGTTATCCTCCATAAGGATTCTATGCATACAAATTGAAGGACTGATTCCTTTAATATTAGTTATTGTCCATCCAAAGACTTGTTTATATTTCTTTAAAATTTCAAGCAAACTCTCTTCTTCTTTTTCAGTTAATTGAGAGGAAATTATAACTGACAAAGTTGAGGAATCATCTAAAAAGACATACTTCAAATGATTAGGAAGCATCTTTAATTCAAGTTCAGGAGGTTTTTCAATTGATGGCCCAAAAGATTCATCTTTTTAATCATGTCCAAAATTTTAAATTTTTCATGAACATAATTTAAATATTGCTCATGAAAATCTTCAGAATCTTATAATTCCTCTTCTTGCTTGTGTTCCAATTTTTTAATTTCAGATTTCTCTTCATAAGTTGACTTGAAATGACATTCACTCAAATACTTGATAACATCTATCCTATAACATTCATCATCTTTACCTCTTGCAGGGTATTTCATTGACTTTGAAATATTGAATATAACAGTTTGATTTTTAACTCGCATTGTTAATTCCCCTTTTTGCACATCTATCATCGCTCTAGCTGTGGCTAGGAAAGGTCTCCCTAAAATTATGGGTATCTCTTTATCTTCCTCCATATCCAACACAATGAAATCAACATGAAAAATAAATTGATCCACTTTCACCAAAACATCCTCTATAACTCCTTTAAGATATGTGATCGAAAGATCAACTAATTGAAAAGATATAGTGGTAGGGGTTATTTATCCTAATCCTAGTATTTTGAATATTGATAATGACATAAGGTTAATACTTGCACCCAAATCACATAAAGCTTTTCCAAAATATTTGTCCCCAATTGCACATGGAATTGTGAAACTTCCAGGATCTTTAAGCTTTTCAGGAAGTTTTTTTTTGAATTATTGCACTGCACTCTTCACTAAGGCAACAGTCTCATTATCTTCAAACTTCCTCTTTCTGTTGAGAATATCCTTCATAAATTTCACATAGCTTGGTATTTGTTCTAAGACTTCAACAAATGGAATGTTGATTGTAGGCTTTTTAAATATCTCTAAGAATTTTGAAAATTGCTTATCCAATTTTTGTTGTCGAAGTCTCTGAGAAAATGGAGGTGGTGGCTTTCTAAATCAACTTTAGGTGGAGAAATGAGTTTTTCCTAACCTTTCGGAGCATCCTCTTTTGGTTTTTCAATTTCTTCTTTCTCTACTTCAGTCTCTTTTTGAACCCTACCTTCCAACTCTCTTCCACTACTCAACCAAATAGCTTGTACTTGCTATTTAGTTTTATCTCTTGGATTTACTTCTGTATTACTAGGAAGTGTTCCTTGGGATCTATTACTTAATGAATTGGCAATCTGTCTTAATTGATTCTCAATATTTCTAATTGTAACTCCTTGAATTTGTAAATTATTTCCCATTTGTAACACCACTTCTCCTATAGACAACTTCTTCTCCTTAAATTGTGAAGTATTGTTAAAACCTGGAGGATAGGTTGGTCTATAATTATTATTCCCTTGGTTGTTCCAGTTTCCCAACAGGTTAACTTGATTGTTCCCCCATTGTTGATTACTACCACCCTGATTATTGGTATTTCAGTTAAAGTTTGGATGGTTTTTCCTACCTAGGTTATAATAATTAGAATATGGGTTATTAGGCTTACTTATAGCATTCAAAGTTTCTGGTGAAGTTTGAGAATCAATTGATACACCTAAAATATATAGTATTTCTATGCACATTTTTATACCTATTTTTGATGAAATTCCACTTTAATGGAAGGTATTTCGTGTTTTTCTTGCAGGTATGATGAAAATGAGATATTATGATGAAATGAGCAAAATTGGACCAAATTTGGAGCAAAAAAATGAAAAAAAATAAAAAATTAGACACCGGCGGCTAAGGCGCTTAGGCGCTAAAGTTATAAAAATCAAATTTAATCAAATTTGGCGCCATTTCCAAGGGGTGTTTTAGGTAACTTTTGATGGTAACCTCCTTAAATTCCTTTTGGCGGTAGAAGTGATCCAAGGGATGCAAGGTTTGGTGGATACATTGAATCGGGACACAATTTGAAGAGACAACAAGGCACCTTTTGGATTATTATTAAAATTATGTCATGTAATTTGCATGAGTGTCTTTTAAGAAGGAGAGTCTTTTAAGAAGGAGAGTTTTTAAGAAAGAGGGAGACTTTAGAGAGTTTTTTTAGAGTTATTACAGAGTTGAGAGAGTGTGTGAGGGAGAGAAATCAGTAGGAGTAGGAGTAGAGAGTAAGAAAGGAGAAAGGGGTTTAAGTGAAGCCTTCTTCTCACCAATTCTCTTCCTTCATTTTATTTAGTTTTTATTAAAGTCTAATGTCTGTTTCTGAGTCATCAGAGTTGGGCAACCCACTATGAGGAGTGTTTTAGTGGAAAGTCAAGTTTCAAAGGAACTTCCGGAGTCTTATGGAGAGGATTTTTAGATAACTGTTTACTTCTATTTTTATATTTAGTTTTTAATTAAAACTTGATGTGTTTTTATTATCATTTCTATTTTCAAATCAATGTGTACTTGTGTTTTCTCCATGAGTTCTGGGTAGTTTTCTTTATCTTTTTCTTTCTTAAATGAAGAAGTAATTAAACTATTTAGGATTGTTGTGGAATGTATAAGTGTTGAAAGTTGGAATAAGTTGTGAAGATTTAATTCCATGAACTTAATTTACTTCTTAATTTGGCCATTTAAAATTTTAAAATTTATTGTGAGATTATGTAAGATCCAATGCGGTATTGACTCAAGCAACAATTGGTAAAAATAACATGTAATTATTTGGGTGAGAATTGTAGTCCATATAATTGAATGCAAATATATTATGAGATATGTTTTTAATGGAGAGTAAAATTAGAGGACTTTAGAGCGACATGATAAATACCCTTAATTTGGTTTGATATTTTAAATTTTGTTATGAGAAGTTAGCCCCAGGTGGAAGGAATCGAGGGAAATCTAGAGTGAGAGCTGGTACCTTCCCTGCCTAACTATTTTCAAATTTTAAAATTTCAAATTAACCAATGTTCTTTATAGAACCAAGTAAGGGTAAAGAATAAATTTGCTCCTATTTGTCACAACACATTTAAATACTTTCACAACAATACTTTCATAATTATTACTGCTTTATAAGAGAAAGAAAAAGATAATTTATTTCCTAGTGTTTTATATAGTGTTTTAAAGTTCTGATAATTTTCATTTCCTGCTTAGCTTTGTATCAAAAATACCAAAAAAAACTTTCAAACTTTACAAATCAAAACATACTTTCAAAAGTCATTTAAAAATTAAAAAATATAATTTTATTATTTCTTTAAAATGTTTTTACATTTCCGCATGGGTTCGATATATAGGAGCTTAATCAGAAAGTCCTATATTACTTGATAAACGATACGTATACTTACGTAGTATCCCATATTATAAAATCATAATTTTCATATCTAAATCGTAAGCATATATATATTTGTCGGGGATCAAATTTTTGGCGCTGTTGCCCGGGAGATTAATTAAAACTGCATTTTTAAAGAAAATTAAGAAAAATTTAAATTTTTACTTTCTTTGTTTTTGTTAGTGTGTTGTGTTTGTTTTATTTTATTATTGTATGCATAGTTCAGGTTCTGAGGAACTTGTGCCTTACGATTCGAATTAGAAAGAACTATCGAAACATAATATATATATATATATATATATATATATATATATATATATATATATATATATATATATATATATATATAGAAAAAGATAAAAATATTCAGGAGATGACAAATCATCAAAATCAAAATGTTGGCATCCATTAAGAATTCAGATCTTTAAGAGATTATGCTAACCCTACATAGGATGAACTTCATGGTAGTATTCAACACCTCAGCTATAAGTTGCTAATTCCTTTGAGCTTAAACTCCGTTATTATCCAAATGGTGTCTAATAATCGGTTTGGGGAGCAACAACTGAAGATCCTAATGTGCATCTTGCTAATTTTCTAGAGTTGTGTGCTACTTTTAAATATGATGGTGTTTCAGATGATGCTATTAGACTCAGAATTTTTCCTTTCTCACTGAGGGATAAAGCTAAGATATGGTTAAATTCGTCAGCACCTGGATTTATTAGAACTTGGGGTGATTTAACAAAAATATTCCTTGCTAAATATTTTCCACCATCGAAGACTGCGAAGTTGAGAAATGATATTACATCTTTTTGTCAGTTTGAAGGTGAATCAGTATATGAAGCATGAGAAAGATTTAAAGATCTCCTCAAAAAATGTCCACATCATTCGATACCAGATTGGTTAATAATTCAAACCTTTTACAATTGATTAGTAGGATCTCTTAGATCAATTATCGATGCTGCTACTGGTGAATCATTAATGTCTAAACAGTTTTTTGATGCTTATGCTTTAATTGAAGAAAGACTACTAATAATTTTTAATGGCTGTCTGAAAGGTTAAATCCTAAAAAGGTAGCCGGTGTTCATGAAAATGATGCTTTTGCAATGTGAGCAAATCGAGTTGCTTGCAATTTCGAGGAAGATAGACCAATTTGGGATGAATTTTTCTCGACCGAATTTCATGATTGATGAAAATTCATTAGGCCGAATGGTTGATTCTTATTATTCACCGAAACTTTGAATGCTTATAAGCGAAGCCTAATAACCCATATTCTAATTATTATAACCCAGGTTGGAAGAACCACCCAAACTTTAACTGGAATAACAATAATCAGGGTGGTATTAATCAACAATGGGGGAACTAACAAGTAAACCCATTGGGGAACTGGAATAACCAAGGAAATAAAAATTATAGACTAACCTATCCTCCATGTTTTAACAATGCTTTACAATTAAAGGAGAAGAAGTTGTCTTACGAAGAAGTGGTGTTACATATGGAAAATCAATTGCAAATTCAAGGAGCAACCATCAGAAATATTGAAAATCAATTAGGGCAAATTGCAAATTCATTATGTAATAGATCCCAAGGAATTCTTCCAAGTAATACTGAAGTAAATCCAAGAGATAAGAATAAAGAGCATGTAAAAGCAATTCAACTGAGAAGTGGAAGAGAGTTGGAAGGTAGAGTTCCGAAAGAAACTGAAGTAGAGAAATAAGAGATTGAAGAACCAAAAGAGGACGCTCCGAAAGGTTTAGAAAGATCAATTTCTCCACTTAAGGTTGATTTGGAAAAGCCATCACCTCCATTTCCTCAGAGACTTCATCAACAAAAGTTGGATAAGCAATTTTCAAAATTCTTGGAGACATTAAGAAGCTTACCATTAATATTCCATTTGCTGAAGCCTTAGAACAAATGCCGAGCTATGTGAAATTTATGAAGGATATTCTCAATAGAAAGAGGAAGTTTGAAGATAATGAGACAGTTGCACCTAGTGAGGAGTGTAGTGCAATAATTCAGAAGAAGCTTCCTGAAAAACTTAAAGGTCCTGGTAGTTTCACAATTCCATGTGCAATTGGAGACAAATTATATGGAAAAACTTTATGTGATTTGGGTGCAAGCATTAACCTTATGCCTCTATCAATATTCAAAAGACAAGGATTAGGAGAAATAACCCCAACCACTGTAACTCTGCAATTAGCAGATCATTCGATCACATATCCAAAAGGAGTTATAGAAGATGTTTTGGTTAACATGGATCAATTTATCTTTTCTATTGATTTCATTGTGCTTGATACAGAGGAAGATAAAGAGATACCCATCATTTTTGGGAAGACCTTTCCTAGCCACAGGTAGAGCAATGATAGATGTGTAAAAAGGGGAATTAACGATGAGGGTTAATGATCAAACTATTGCATTCAATATTTCGAAATCGATGAAATATCCTGTAAGAGGTAAAGATGATAAATGTTATAAGATGGATGTTATCCGATATTTAAGTGAATGTCATTTTAATTCAACTTATGAAGAAAAACCTGAAAGAGAAAAATTGGAACATAAGCAAGAAGAGGAGTTACATCATTCTGAAGATTTTCATGAGGAAGAAAATAATTATGTTAATGAAAATTTTGAATTGTTGGATATGACTGAAAAAGATGGATCTTATGGTCCATCAATTGAAAAACCTCATGAACTTGAGTTAAAAATGCTTCCTGATCATTTGAAGTATGTCAACCTTGACTATTATAATTTAATCTCAATTGACTGCAAAAGAAGAAGAGTGTTTGCTTGAAAACTTGAAGAAGTACAAGAAAGTCTTTGGATGGACAATTACTGATATTAAAGGAATCAATCCTTTAATCTGTATGCAGAGAATTCTTATGGAAGATAATCACAAACCTCAGGTTGATCCTTAAAGGAGATTAAATCCTATCATGAAAGATGTTGTTAAGAAAGAAATTTTAAAGTGGTTGGATGCTGGAATTATCTACCCTAATTCACATAGTGCATACGTTAGTCCTATTCACTGTGTTCCTAAGAAAGGAGGAGTAACTGTGACTGTTAATGAAAAGAATGAAGTAATTCCAACAAGACAAGTTACAGGGTGGCGAATATGCATTGATTATAGAAAATTAAATCTTGCCACAAGGAAAGATCGTTTTCCACTCCCATTTCTGGATCAGATTCTGGATGGACTGGCTGGGCAAAAGTACTTTTGTTTTCTGGATGAATATACTGGTTACCACCAAAATTAAATTGCTCTTGAGGATCTAGAGAACACTATGTTTACCAGTCCTTATGGTACGTTTGCTTTTAGAAGAATGCTCTTTGGTTTATGTAATGCCTCTACTATTTTTCAGAGATGTATGATGCCTATTTTTTGTGATTTAATTGAAAAATGGATTAAAGTTTTTATGGATGACTTTTCAGTGTTTCAAATTTCATTTGAATCATGTTTAGAACATTTGTCTCAAGTTCTAAAACGCTGTGAAGAAACTAATTTAGTCCTTAACTGGGAAAAAAGCCAATTTATGGTACTAGGAGGAATTGTATTGGGACATCAGATTCAGAAAGTGGTTTGGAGGTAGATCCCGCAAAAATTCAAGTTATCTCTAATTTACCTTGCCCGACCAATGTAAGGGGAATTAGAAGTTTTCTGGGACATGCTGGATTCTATAGGCGTTACATCAAAGACTTTTTAAAGATTACAAAACCTTTATGCCGTTTACTGGAAAACGTTGCATTTTTTTTATTTTGATGAAGATTGCCTAAAAGCTTTTGAAACATTAAAAGAAAAATTAATCACTGCACCTGTTATAATTTCACCAAAGTGGGAAAAACCTTTTGAATTAATGTGTGATGCTAGTGATTATGCTATTGGTGCTATTTTGGGTCAGAAATATGATAAAGTTTCAAGTTATTTATTATGCTAGTAAAACTCTTAATGATACTCAAATTAATTATACTACTACTAAGAAAGAGTTATTAGCTATAGTATTTGCCTTTGATAAATTTCGATCATATTTAATTGGAAATAAATGTGTGGTGCATATTGATCATTCTGCTATCAAATATTTAATGAAGAAGAAGGATGCGAAGCCGAGATTAATTAGATGGATTCTTCTTTTTTAAGAAATTGATTTTGAGATAGTAGATAGGGGTTCTGATAATCAAATTGCTTATCATTTGTCCAGGCTTGAAAATGAAAAATCTCTCTGTGATGCTGAAGAAATTAATGAACATTTTCTTGATGAAAAATTATTCACTGTTAATGAATGGCGTGTTCCGTGGTATGCCGACATAGTAAACTTTATTGTCAGTAATATTATACCCTAGGGTTTGACATACCAGGAAAAGAAGAAATTTCTGTCTGATGTAGGACTTATTTTTTGGATGACCAATTTTATATAAACAAAGAAAGGATCTTGTAATTTGAAGATGATGTATACCTTTGGAAAAGACTTATGAAATTATTCAAAAATATCATGATTTTGATTGTGAGGGACATTTTGGAGTTGAAAGAACTGCATATAAAATCTTACAATCTGGATTTTATTGGCCTGCAATTTTTAAGGATGTGAATGCTTATATTAAAAATTGTGATAGATGTCAGCTTGTAGGCAATATTTCTAGAAAAAATGAGATGCCCCTCAATTATATGTTAGAAGTTGAAATATTTGATGTTTGGGGATTAGATTTCATGGGTCCATTTACACCATATTTCAGAAATGTTTATATTTTGATAGCAGTAGACTAGTTTCCAAATGGATTGAAGCTATTGCTTTACCTCGATGTGATACTCAAGGTGTTGCAAAGTTTTTAAGAAATAATATATTTTACAGATCTAGAATACCAAGCGTAATCATAACTGATGAGGGAAGTCATTTTAAAATGCGATTATTGAGAAGCTGGCAAAGAAATATCATATAAATCATCGCGTTGCTACTGCTTATCATCCTCAGACAAGTGGTTTGGTTGAATTATCTAATCGTGAAATTAAAAGAATATTGGAAAAGTCTGTTAATCCAAACAGAAAGGATTGTTCAATCAAACTGGATTATGCTTTGTGGGCATATAGGGTCGCTTACTGAGAACCCCTATAGCAATGTCCCCATATAGGCTGATTTTTGGAAAAGCTTGTCATTTGCCTATTGAAATTGAGCATAAAGTATATTGGGCTATTAAAGAGTTCAATTATAATTTGAAAGATGCTTCTGAGAAGAGATTATTACAATTAAATGAGCTTGAAGAGATAAGGAATGAATCTTATGAGAATGTTAAGATTTATAAGGAAAAGATGAAGTTATGGCATGATCGAAAGATTCTTACTAAAAATCTTGTGTCAGGACAGAAAGTTTTCTTGTATAATGCCAGATTGAGAATTTTTGCTGGAAAACTTAAGTCCAGGTGGATGGGTCCATTCATTGTGATAAAAGTTTATTCCTATGGAGCTGTGAATATTCAAGATCCTAAGATTGGAAAAATATTTAAAGTTAATGGTCATAGACTTAAAATTATTTTTCAGTCGATCAACTTAAATTTGATGAGAATCTGATGTAGGGTCACTCAGAATGAGTTCTGGGTATGTCAGGCTGAAGACGTTAAACCAAGCGCTTTGTGGGAGGCAACCCATAGTTATCGGTGTACTTTGCTTTATGTTTGCTTTATGTGCTTTGTTTGGTTTGTTTTTATGTTTTGGTGGTAGTATTTTGGAGTTTTTATGTTATATTAGTGTTTATTTGACCTTATTTTATGACTTAGAGGAGTTAGAATGACATTTTGGACATTTGGCAGACTTGTGCTAAATTGAGCACGGGCGGCTAGGGGCCGCCAAGTTGGGGCTTAGGCGCCAGAGTTATAAATCATGTAATAAATGAGGTTCTAGATGCCTAGATCGTGGGGAAGTGGTTTTAGAAGTTATTTTGGAGTTTTAAAACGTTTAAGAGCGGTTTATGCACTTTAAAAAGGCCCTGGATTAAGAGAAACACTTGCCCCAAGTTCTATTTTCATTCCTGAGTCTTAAGAAGAGTGTTTTGAGTGCATCATGTCTTTCTGTGAGAATGAGATCAAGAATAAAGAGGATTCTGACAAGAATAAGTTTATTAGTGACAGTGCTAAAGAGTTATTCAATGGATTTCTCACCATTAGTATTCAAGGAATTGCAGAAAAGATTGCAAAAGAGTGACTTCAATCGACACAAAAATTAATGAAACTAACGCACATTTGGAGCATATGGGATGGCAACTCAAGATGCAATTCAGTCATACAAGTTATGTGGAAGAAGTGGATAAGGCGATGTTCCTGAAGAACAAGTGGTTAGAAGAAAAAAATGTAAGAATGTCAATCATCGCCCGTTCTATCAGATTTATATTTCAGAATGGTCAAATGAAAATAATAGTGGTTCTGGATATATTTTGTCTACTGGAGAGTGGAATTAAATGTTAGTTTGATCTTGTGGTTTGTTTTGTGTATCTTATGTTTTATGTGTTTGATGTTTTAAGTGTTTAATGTTTTATGTTTGTGTTCTGTTGCACTTTAATGTGTGATTGTTACACCTTAGTAATGTAAACCTATCCTTATGATTATTGAGTCTGTTTGTATCTAAGGAATTTCATCCAAAGTGTTTGGATAGAAATTTTTAGTTTTTATTAAGTGTGGTTTGTTTTTAATAAATATAAGTTTGTTTTTGTGTGAAACTTGATTGGAATCGATGGATATTAAAAATAGAAATTGGAGTATTGAGAGATTTATGGGGAAGAGACAATTATTTTGAGAAGATTAAGGGTGATTAACTAAGTGGTTTAGTGCATTTTTTTAATTGTGAAAATCTGGGCACTGGCAGCTAAGCGCCAGAGTGCCGGCGCCTAAGCGCCAGATTTCTCGGCTAAGCGCCGAAGGCCTTGCGCTTAGGCATCAGTTCGTGAAAATTGATTTTCAGCAGTTAAAAACCTGAAGATCGCCATTTTTTAACTACCTCTATCATCTTCAACCTCTGATTTTTGCAAAAAAGGAGCCTAGGGCATCAATATTTTTTGGATCATTTGAAAGCCGATCTCAACAAAAATTGTTAAATTTGGATTCCTTGAGGTAAAAGCACTACTCCTAAATAAAAAATTTTTATTTTCACCATGTATTTTGAGTACATTTTGGAAAATCCTAAAATCACTATTCATGATGAAAATTTAAGAAAAAGGATGAGAAATTTCTTGGATTTAGTTAAAAGTACATTTGGAAGTTAATTTAACAATTTTAGTTTGATTTTGGAATTTATGGTGATTTTTTTCATGAATTTTTAGAGATGGCTCCAAAGTCAAAGTGCACAAGAGAAAAGACAAGAGTTGATTCTGACAAGTTTGTTAGTGCAAGAGCCATGGAAAGATACGTCGATGCACTACAGTCACGTAAATTGATTCATAAGCGTGTGTTCAGTAAGCCAGGAGAAGTTATTGAAGAAATGATTTATAAAAGGAATTGATAGAATTACTGTTGCTTCTCCGCTGTTGCTGTGGTTTCTGTGATCAGAGAGTTTTATGCGAACTTACCTGCAGTAGAAGAGAACTTGGTGATGGTGAGGAGGCAAGAAGTTAATTTCTCACCTGTAGTAATCGATACTTTTTATCGACTGCTGATCCCCAATAAATATATATGCTTACAAATATGATATGAATATTAGCAACGGCGCCAAAAACTTGGTCCCGTCCAGTAGATATATGTGCTGATGATTTAAGATATGAAAATAATGATTTTATAATATGGGATACTACATAAGTATACGTATCATTTATCAAGTAATATAGGACTTTCTGATTAAGCCCAGAGATATCGAACCCACAGGGAAAATGTGAAATCTTTAAAGGAATCAGAGAAATTATCTTTTTACTTTCTTTAATTGTTTTCGAAAAAGTATGTCTTGATTTTGAAAAGTTTTGAAGGTTGATATATCTTTTGAAATTTTCTTAATAAAAATGCAAAGCAAGAAATTAAAATTACAATAACTAATAACACTAGATGTAAAATACTATTAACTAGAATATCTTTTTCTTTCCTTTCATGAAGTAGTAATAATTCTTAAAGTATTGTTGTGGAAGTATTCAAATTTTGTTGTGACAGATAGAAGCAAATGTATTCTTTACCCTTACTTGGTTCAATAAAGAACATAGGTTAATTTAAAATTTATATTATTTCGAACATAGTTAGGCAGGGAAGATACCAATCTCTCACTCTAGATTCCCTCGATTCCCACCACCTGGGGGCTAACTTCTAATAATAAAACTCAAAACTTCAAACCAAATTAGGGGGTTTGAGCCTGTCACTCTAAAATCCACTAATTTTACTCCCTTTTATAAAATATCTTCTAACATTACATTCAATTATATGGACTACAGTTCTCACCCATATAATTTCATGTGATTCTCACTAACTTTTATGAGACAATATCGCATTGGATCTTACATAATCTCAAGAAATCTTACAACTTAACTGGCCAAATTAAGAAGTAAACAAAGTTTTTAGAATCAATCTTCACAACTTCTTCCAACTTTTAAACACTTATACTTTCCATAACAATTCTTTGTAAATTAATTACTTCTCCATTTAAGAAAGAAAAAGATAAAGTAAACTACTCAAAATGCATTGAGAAAATATAAAAACACATTGATTTGAAATTAAAAACAACGATAAGAAAAATAATAAACGAAAAGAAGTATTAATAAACTAAATAAAAGTAAACACTCATCTGAAAATACTCTCCACAAGACTAAGGAAGTTCCTCTGAAACTTTGACTCTTCGCTAAACTACTCCTCAGAGCAAGTCTCCCAACTCCGTTGACTCAGAATACAGACTTCAGACTTCAATAAAAACTAAACTAAAAGAAAGAAAAGAAGTGGGAAGAAGAATACTTCACTCCGACCCTTTTTTCCTTTCTAATCTCTACTCCTACTATAAAATAAAAAACTCTTAAAAATGCAGTGGAAAAACAAAAAGAAAGAAAGAAAGAACCCTTCAAAATGCAAAGGAAGAGTCTCTTAATTTTTCCTAAGACTCTCTTTAAATAGTAAACCAAAATGTGCCTTGGTCTCTTCAAAATGTGTCCAGATTCGATGTATCTACCAAGGAACGCACCCCTTCATTCAAACTTGCCACCCAAAGGAAGTTATGGACGTTACTACCAAGAGTTGCATCCCATCCCCTTTGAAATTGGTGCCAAATCCATTTGAAATTTGATTTTTAACTGTGGCGGCTAAGCGCCAGCCCGCCAGTGCCATATTTTTGATTTTTCATTTTTTTGCTCCAAATTTGATCCAATTTTGTTCCTTTCATCATGACCATCCATTTTCATCATACCTGCAAGAAAAACTCAAAATACCTTCCATTAAAGTGCAATATTATTAAAAATAGGTATAAAAATGTGCATAAAAATACTATATATTTTAGGTGTATCAAAATCCCCCAAACTTAAAATGTTACTTGTCCTCAAGTGACAGTTAATCTCATAAAACATTTTAGCATGCAAATTATGTAATGAGTTTCTTAGGAAGATAACAAAATTTTGTTCTAGAAATGGAATAGTCCAATTTAGAAAAAAATTTCGATAATTAAAACCAACTTAAAGTTTAGAAAGTTCTTAAGTAAAAGAAAATGATAAATATAAGTCTCTATCTATTTCATAAATATTTGTAGATTGTTCAACATATAGGATTCAAACATTTATTTTTCTCACTTAAAAATCTTTATTTGAAAAATAATTTTACTTACTATATTACAACTTCAAGCTTTAGATTTTCTCTGAACTTATATCTTGAACTTTAGGCATGAAACCAATTTTTGATTAGACCCTTAAATCCTCAAGCTTCTCCTCCCTTTTCATAAACTTTTTTTTTTTATATAAGGCAAGGATTACTATATCTAGATAGATCTTTAATGATTTTGAGTTCCATCCTTCCATTTAAAATAAAGATCAGATATACATCTTTCACTTAAAAATCATAATAATAATATTTGAAAATTACTCTTCAATAAAAGAAATTTAAGCTTTGAAGAATAAAGTCAAATCTTCTATTTATCCAAAAATACAAAACTTCTTACTAAAGATAGTTTAACTTTATTTAACACCTCTTCATTAAGAAAATTTTAACTTTAAGTTTTTCATGATTAATATAAATTTTAACTAAATTCTTTTATTCATTTCTATATTCAAAATTTTGTTCCCCTAATATAACTTCATGTACATAATTGTTCTCAATCTTATTTTTAAGTATTCTTGAGAATCAAATAAAATTTTAGGTTTTTGAAAATCTTTGTTTCTAAAATCCCCCCAAACTTTTAAATTTTTAATTAAGATAAAACATTTAAGCATAAGAAATGATACATGGGTGAGAAATAAAAACTGACATATCATGCTTGCAGGAATTTTTAATATCCTAATATGCAAGTATAACAATTTAAGTACAGGAGTAAAATGAAATCAAATTTAGTTTTTCAAAACATTTTTCTTCTTTTTTTTATAATAATAAGAAAAGTAAAAATTTTCGAAGACTTCTGCAGTAGTGGAGGTTTTCAAAGCAAATACACACCAACTAAAATAACACACTGATACAGATAATAGATGATAGTGGAATTTGAAGAATTTTAAACATGTAGTTTTCCTAAGTAGAAGTTTCTAATAGAGGATTATAATTTCCTAACAGTTTTTGGAATTAAAGTACACACTACTAAAAACTCTGACATAACATATACATAAAAACATTTACTATTACTCACTACCACACAACAACATATAAATGAACAATAAAAACAACAACAATACCTGAATATGCATAACAGATAAACAGTACAACTATAATCTGCATATTATCATGGTTCACATCACACATAATCATCAAACAAAATACTAGATAAAGTACACAGTGACACAACACATCAATACAACAACTAAAACAAACAACATACATCTACTCTTCATCCTCATCATCATCATCATCTTGCTCGTTCCAATCTCTGGATGGCACATAAGGTATATAGAATGGATCAGGTGGCATCTCGACACTCGATCTCCTCTAATCAGTCTATCCAAATATTGCTGATAATTCTCCTCATATTCATCATGTTGTACAATATATCTCTCAAAATTATCCAGCTTACCATCCATATCTCTCACATGCTCTCGAGTAAGACTCACTTTTTTCAAAATCTTTCTTAATAAACCAGTCTGTGAATTAGTAAATGACGAAGCATGTTAAGTAGTAGCACGAGAAGCAGAAGTAGTAGAAGTAGAAGCAGTAGAAGCCCTACCAAATCCTCCTCTCCAACCAAATTCTGAATGTATAGTGTAAGCACCAACGTTTACAGTAGTAATTGGTCTCAATGGCTGAAGTACCTCTTCCCAGGTTTCAAATTTCACTCCAGATCTTTCACATTATGAATGAATCAAGGAAGGAAATACCATACCTGCAGTCGTGGTTGATCTAGCACAATTCAAAACAAAATCATAAATTATCCCTCCAATATCAATAGGCTTCCCATGCCTAATACAATGGTTCAGCACCGCTCTTTCTCTCGTCACTTCACTGGTGTGACTTGAAGGTAAAAACTTAGATGAGATAAAATAATGCCATGCATTAGAAATGACATTTAATTTGGAAGCAGGAAAGTTCACTCTTCTATCATTTATTATTTTCCATAACCCCCTTTCATTAGTCAGATATTCCATAATCTCATCTAATTATCCTTCCGAAGGATGTTAGTTAGAATAAAAATAGAACATATCAGGAGGTAGTCCATAAAAGGTATTGATTGCACCTGAAGAAAAGTTTACTTCATGCCTCCTAACCATCACTTGATTTTCCTCTGCAGCAGGTAAATTTGCATAAAATTCTCTTACCACATAAACAACAGCAAAAGCGGAGAAGCAACAGTAACTCTGCCAGTTTCTTCTTGCAATCATATCTTCAATCACCTCTCCTGGCTTAGTAAACACTCGCTTAGGAATCCACTTACGTGATTGCAATGCATCGACGTATCGTTCCTCAGCCCTCAAACTAACAAATTTTTTAGAATCAAACTTCGTCTTTTCTCGTGCATGCTTTGACTTTGGAGCCATCTCTAAAAATTCACGAAAAATTCACCATAAATTCCAAAATCAAACTAAACTTGCTAAATTATCTTCCAAAAGATATTTTCACTAAATCCAAGCAATTTATCAAGTTTTTCCTCAAATTTTCACCATGAATAGTGATTTTTATATTTTCCATAATGTACTCAAAATACATGGTGAAAACAAAAAAAAATTTACTTAGGAGTAGTGCTCTTACCTGAAGGAATCCAAATCTAACAATTTTTGTTGAGATCAGCTCTTAAATGATCCACAATATGATACCCTAGGCTCCTCTTTCGCGGCAAAGCAAAGGTTGAAGACGATGGGGCGGTTCAAAATGGCAATTTTCGGGTTTTTAACTTTTGGGAATCAATTTTCATGAACTGGTGCCTAAGCGCGAACTATCGGCGCTTAGCCACGAAATCTGGAGCGTAAGCGCCGGCATTCTGGCGCTTAGCCACCAATACCCAAATTTTTATAATTAAGGTATATGCACTAAATCACTTGGTTAATCACCCTTAATTACTCCAAAATAATTATTTTTCCCCACAAATCTTCTAATACTCCAAATCAAAGTTTAATAACCATTGATTCCACACAAATTTCACAAAAACAAACTTATATTAAAACAAACATAACATTCAATACAATACTAGAATTTTTATCCAAACATAAAGGATAAAATTCTCAAAATACAAGACACTATAATCTTAAACTGATAAGTGTACATCTCTAAGATGTAACCATCACATCATCAGGCATATATAAAAAAATTAAACACACCAAACATAAACTCACAAGAACGCTAACATAACACATACGAAACTAAACAAAACAAAACAAAGCACTCTTAATTCCATTCTCCATTAGGCGGATTATATCCAGGACCACTATTATTCTCATTTGACCCTTCAGGAATATAAATTTGATAGAACGGGCGATCATTGTTCATTCTTATATCATCTTCTTCAATCCATTTGTTCTTCAAAAGCATCGCCTTATATATTTCTTCCACATACCTTGAATGATTGAATTGCATCTTGAGTTGCCATCCCATGTGATCCAGATGTAAAGTGATATCATTGATCTTTGCTTCCATTGAAGTCACTCGGGCATCAATTTTTGCAATCATCTCTGCAATACCTTGAATGCTAACAGCCAGATATCCATTAAATAACTCCTTAGCACTATCACTAATGAACTTACTTTTATCAGAATCTTGCTTCTTCTTCACTGCTTATCCTAGGAAGACATGGTGCTCTCAAAATTCTCCTCTTAGACTTCAGAAATGAAAATAGGACTTGGGGCAAGTGTTTTTCTTAAGTCAGGACCTTTTTATAGACTTGGGAGATGCTAGAATATTCTCCAACACGTTAGAATCTCCTAAATAACTCCCACAACTTCTCCCCCACGATCTAGGCTCTAAATTCACATTTTTCACGTATTTTATAACTGTGGCGCCTAAGCGCCAACTAGTCGGCGCTTAGTCGCCAGTGCACAATTTAGCACAAGTCTACTAAGTGTCCAAATTCTCATTCTGACTTTTCTAAATCATCAATTAAGGTCAAATAAACTCCACTTAAGTTTAAAAACTCCAAATTACTACCACTAAAAATATAAAAACAAACTAAACAAGGCAAACAAAACACATAAAACAAACATAACCGATAAATATGGGTTGCCTCCCAAAAAGCGCTTGTTTTAACGTCTTCAACCTGACATACCCAGAACTCATTCTGAGTTACCCAACATTAAATTCTCATCAGATTTAGATTTATTGACTAAAAAATACGGTTTAAGTATATGTCCTGTAACTTTAAATATTTTTCCAGTCTTAGGATCTTGAATATCTACAGCTCCATAAGAATAAACTTTTATCACAATGAATGGATCTATCCACCTGGACTTAAGTTTTCTAGAAAATATTCTTAATCTAGCATTATACAGCAAAACTTGTTGTTCTGGTACAAGATTTTTGGTAAGAATCTTCCGATCATGCCATAACTTCATCTTTTCTTTATAAATCTTAGCATTATCATAAGATTCATTCCTTTTGTCTTCAAGCTCATTCAATTGCAATAATATTTTTTTAGCAGTATCTTTCAAATTATAATTGAACTCTTTAATAGCCCAATATGCTTTATGCTCAAGTTCAAAAGGTAAATGACAAGCTTTTCCAAAAATTAGCCTATATGGGGACATTCCTATAAGTGTTATGTAAGCTGTCCTGTAGGCCCACAAAGCATAATCCAGTTTAATTGACCAATCCTCTCTATTTGGATTAATAATTTTTTCCAATATTCTTTTAATTTCACGATTGGATAATTCAACCAAACCACTTGTCTGCGGATGATAAGCAGTAGCAATGCGATAATTAATATGATATTTCTTTGCTAACTTCCCAATAATCGCATTTCTAAAATGACTTCCCCATCGATTATGATTACTCTTGGTATTCCAAATCATGCAAAATATATTCTTTTCTAAAAACTTTGCAACACTTTGAGCATCACATCAAGGTAAAGCAATAGCTTCAATCTATTTGGAAACATAGTCTACTGCTATCAAAATATAAACATTTTCGAAAGATGGTGTAAATGATCCCATAAAATCTAATCCCCAAACATCAAATATTTCAAATTCCAACATATAATTGAGGGACATCTCATTTCTTCTAGAAATATTGCCTACACGCTGACTTCTATCACAATTTTTAATATAAACATTCACATCCTTAAAAATTGTAGGCGATAAAATCCCGATTGTAATATTTTATATGCAGTTTATCACTTCCAAAATGTCCCCTATAATCGGAATCATGACATTTTTGAATAATTTCATAAGTCTCTTCTAAAGGTACACATCTTCAAATTATAAGATCCTTTCCTTGTTTATATAAAAACGGGTCATTCCAAAAATAAGTCTTAGCATCAAAAAAAATTTTCTTCTTTTCATGATATGTCGAACCATAAGGTATAATATTACTAACAAAAAAGTTTACTATGTCTGCATACCACGGAACATGCCATTCTTTAACAGTGAACAATTTTTTATCAGGAAAATGTTCATTAATTTCTTCGATATCACGGAAAGATTTTTCAATTTCAAGTACTGGACAAATGATCAACAATTTGATTATCGGAACCCTTCCTATCTACTATCTCAAAATCGAATTCTTGCAAAAGAAGAATCCATCTTATAAGTCTCGGTTTTGCATCATTTTTCTTCATTAAGTATTTGATAGCGGGAATGATCGGTATGCACAACACATTTAGTTCCAATTAAATATGATCGAAATTTATCAAAGGCAAATACTATAGATATTAACTCTTTCTCAATAGTGGTATAATTAATTTGAGCTTCATTAAGAGTTTTACTAGCATAATAAATTACTTTGAAAATTTTATCATATTTCTGACCCAAAACAACACTAATAGCATAATCACTAGCATCACACATTAATTCAAAAGGTTTTTCCCAATTAGGTGAAATTATTACAGGTGCAGTGATTAATTTTTCTTTTAATTTTTCAAAGGCTTTACGACAATCATCATCAAAATTAAAAATTGCATCCTTTTCTAGTAAACGGCATAAAGGTTTTCTAATCTTTGAAAAATTTTTGATGTAACGCCTGTAGAATCCAGCATGTCCTAAAAAACTTCTAATTCCCCTTACATTGGTTGGGCAAGGTAAATTAGATATAAATTGAATTTTTACAGGATCTACCTCCAAACTTTTTTCTGAAATCCGATGTCCCAAAACAATTCCTCCTGCTACCATAAATTGGCATTTTTCCCAATTCAGGACCAAATTAGTTTCTTCACAGCGTTTTACAACATTAGATAGATGTTCTAAACATGATTCAAATGAAATTCCAAACACTAAAAAGTCATCCATAAAAACTTCAATCCCTTTTTCAATTAAATCACAAAAAATAGCCATCATACATCTTTGAAATGTAGCAGAGGCATTACATAAACCAAAGGACATTCTTCTAAAAGCAAACGTACCATAAGGAGTGGTAAACGTAGTGTTCTCTTGATCCTCAGGAACAATTTGAATTTGGTGGTAACCAGTATATCCATCCAGAAAACAAAAGTATTTATGCCCATCCAGTCTATCCAACATGTGATCTAGAAAAGAGAGTGAAAAATGATCTTTCCTTGTGGCAAGGTTTAATTTTCTATAATCAATGCATATTCGCCACCCTGTAACTTGTCTTGTTGGTATCATTTCATTCTTTTCATTAACGATCCATGATTACTCCTCCTTTCTTAGGAACATAATGAATAGTATTAACCCATGCACTATCTGAAATAAGGTAGATAATTCCAGCATCCAACCACTTTAAAATTTCTTTCTTAACAACTTCTTTCATAATAGGATTTAATCTCCTTTGGGGATCAGCCCGCGGTTTGCTATTATCTTCCAAAAGAATTCTGTGCATACAAATTGAAGGACTGATTCCTTTAATATCAGCAATTGTCCATCTAAAGTCTTTCTTGTGCTTCTTCAGAATTTCAAGCAAACTCTCTTCTTCTTTTTCATTTAATTGAGAGGAAATTATAACAGGCAAGGTTGAGGATTCACCTAGAAAAATATACTTCAAATGATCTGGAAGAATTTTTAACTCAAGTTCAAGAGGTTTTTCAATTGATGGACCATAAGATTTATCTTTCTCAGTCATATCCAACAATTCAAAACTTTCACGAACATACTTTAAATCTTCCTCTTGAAAATCTTCAGAATCAAATAACTCCCCTTCTTGCTTATATTCAAATTCTTCTCTTTCAGCTTTCTCTTCATAAGTTGATTTGAAATGAAATTCACTTAAATATTCGATAACATCCATCCTAAAACACTCATCTTCTTTACCACTCGCAGGATATTTCATCGATTTTGAAATATTAAATGTAACAGTCTGATCATTAACCCGTATCGTTAATTCCTTTTTTTGCACATGTATCATGGCTCTGTCTGTAGCTAGAAAAGGTCTCCCCAAAATTATGGATATCTCTTTATCTTCCTCCATATCTAACACAATGAAATCCACAAGAAAAAATAAATTGATCCACTTTTACCAAAACATCTTCTATAACTCCTTTAGGATATGTGATCGAACGATCTGCTAATTGCAGAGTTACAGTAGTTGGGGTTATTTCTCCTAGTCCCAGTCTTTTGAATACTGATAGAGGCATAAGGTTAATGCTTGCACCCAAATCACATAAAGCTTTTCCATAGAATCTGTCTCCGATTGCACATGAAATTGTGAAACTACCGGGATCTTTAAGTTTTTCAGGAAGCTTTTTCTGAATTATCGCACTGCACTCCTCACTAAGTGCAATAGTCTCATTTTCTTTAAACTTCCTCTTTTTATTAAGAATATCCTTCATAAATTTTGCATAGCTTGACATTTGTTCTAGGGCTTTAGCAAATAGAATATTAATGGTAAGCTTCTTTAATATCTCCAAGAATTTTGAAAATTGCTTATTCAATTTTGTTGACGAAGTCTCTGAGGAAATGGAGGTGGTGGTTTTTCTAAATCTACCTTAGGTGGAGAAATAGGTCTTTCAAAACTTTTTGGAGCGTCCTCTTTAGGTCTTTCAATCTCTTCTTTCTCTACTTCAGTTTCTTTTTGAACTTTACCTTCCAATTCTTTTCCACTTCTTAGTTAAATTGCTTTCACTTGTTCTTTATTCTTTTCTCTTGGATTCACTTCAATATTACTTGGAAGCATTCCTTGGGATCTATTACTTAAGACATTTGCAATTTGTCCCGATTGATTTTCAATATTTCGATGGTTGCTCCTTGAATTTGTAATTGATTTCCCATATGTGATACTACTTCTTCCATAGACAACTTCTTCTCCTTATTTTGTAAAGCATTGTTATAACCTGAAGGATAAGTTAATCTATTATTATTATTACCTTGCTCGTTCCAATTCCCCAATGGGTTTACTTGGGTGTTCCCCTATTGTTGATTAACACAACCACGAATATTGTTATTCCGGTTAAAATTTGGATGATTCTTCCAAACTCGGGTTATAATAATTGGAATATGGGTTGTTAGGTTTGATTATAGCATTCACGAGTTTACGGTGAAGAATAAGAATCAACCATTTGGCCTAATAAATTTTCTTCGATCATGAGATTTGGCGGAGAAAAATTCATCCCAAATTGGTTTATCTTCCTTGATATCTGCAGCAACTTGATTTGCTAACATTGTAAAAGCATCATTTTCATAAACACTGGCTAACTTTTTAGGATTTAACCTTTCATAAGGCCATTGAAAATTATTAGTAGCCATTTCTTCAATTAAAGCATAAGCATCAGAAAATGGTTTAGACAATAATGATCCACCAGCAGCAACATCGATGATTGATCTAAGAGATCCAATTAATCCATTATAAAAAGTTTGAATTATTAACCAATCTGGTATCGCATGATGTGGACATTTTCTGAGGAGATCTTTAAATCTTTCATATGCTTCATATATTGATTCCCCTTCAAACTGACAAAAAGATGTTATATCATTTCTCAACTTAGCAGTCTTAGATGGTGGAAAATATTTAGTAAGGAATTTTTGTGACAGTTCACCCCAAGTTCTTATTGATCCAGGTGCTAACGAATGTAACCACATTTTAGCTTTAACCCTTAGTGAGAAAGGAAAAAGTCTAAGTCTAATAACATCATCCGAAACACCATCATAAAGTAGCACACAACTCTAGAAAATTAGCAAGATGCAAATTAGGATCTTCAGTTGTTGCTCCCCATACTGATTATTAGACACCATTTGGATAATAACAGGTTTAAGCTCAAAAGAATTAGCAGCTATAGCATGGTTTTGAATACTACCACGAAGTTCATCTACTGTAGAGTTAATATAATCTCTTAAAGGTCTTAATTCTTGATGGATGCCTACATTTTGATTTTGATGATTTGCCATTTCTTGAATATTTTTTTCTTTTTTCTGTATTTTATTTTTTTTAATTTTTTTTATTTTTCTGATAGTTCTTTCTAATTCAGAATCGTAAGACACAAGTCCTTCATAACTTGAACTACACATACAATAATAAAACAAAACAAAATACAACACACTAACAAAAACAAAAAAAGTAAAAATTTAAATTTTCTTAATTCTCTTTAAAATGCAATTTAATTAATTTTCCCCGGCAACAGCGCCAAAACTTGATCCCCGATAAATATATGTGCTTACAAATATGATATGAATATTGGCAACGACGCCAAAAACTTGGTCCCGTCCGGTAGATATAGGTGCTGATGATTTAAGATATGAAAATAATGATATTATAATATGGGATACTACGCAAGTATACGTATCGTTTATCAAGTAATATAGGACTTTCTGATTAAGCCCCGAGATATCGAACCCACAGGGAAAATGTGAAATCTTTAAAGGAATTAGAGAAATTATCTTTTTACTTTCTTTAATTGTTTTCGAAAAATTATGTCTTGATTTTGAAAAGTTTTGAAGGTTGATATATATTTTGAAGTTTTCTTAATAAAAATGCAAAGCAAGAAATTAAAATTACAATAACTAATAACACTGAATGTAAAATACTTTTAACTAGAATATCTTTTTCTTTCCTTTCATGAAGTAGTAATAATTCTTAAAGTATTGTTGTGGAAGTATTCAAATTTTTGTTGTGACAGATATAAGCAAATGTGTTCTTTACCCTTACTTGGTTCTATAAAGAACATAGGTTAATTTGAAATTTATATTATTTTGAACATGGTTAGGTAGGGAAGATACCAGTCTCTCACTCTAGAGTTCCCTTGATTCCCACCACATGGGGGCTAACTTCTCATAATAAAACTTAAAACTTCAAACCAAATTAGGGGTTTTTAGCCTGTCACTCTAAAATCCTCTAATTTTACTCCCTTTTATAAAATATCTTCTAATATTACATTCAATTATATGGACTACAGTTCTCAACCATATAATTTCATGTGATTCTTACTAACTTTTATGAGACAATACTGCATTGGATCTTACATAATCTCAAGAAATTTTACAACTTAACAGGCCAAATTAAGAAGTAAACAAAGTTTTTAGAATCAATCTTCACAACTTCTTCCAACTTTTAAAAACTTATACTTTCCACAACAATTCTTTGTAAATTAATTACTTCTCCATTTAAGAAAGAAAAAGATAAAGTAAACTACACAGAATGCATTGAGAAAATATAAAAACACATTGATTTGAAATTAAAAACAACGATAAGAAAAATAATAAACGAAAACAAGTATTAATAAACTAAATAAAAGTAAACACTTATATGAAAATCCTCTCCACAAGACTAAGGATGTTCCTCTGAAACTTTGAATCTTTGCTAAACTACTCCTCAAAGCAAGTCTCCCAACTCGTCGACTCGAATACAGACTTCAGACTTCAATAAAAACTAAACTAAAAGAAAGAAAAGAAGTGGGAAGAAGAATACTTCACTCCGACCCTTTTCTCCTTTCTACTCTCTACTCCTACTCTAAAATAAAAACTCTTAAAAATGCAGTGGAAAAACAAAAAGAAAGAACCCTTCAAAATGCAAAGGAAGAGTCTCTTAATCTTTCCTAAGACTCTCTTTAAATAGTAAACCAAAAGGTGTCTTTGTGTCTCTTCAAAATGTGTCCAGATTCGATGTATCTACCAAGGAACGCACCCCTTCATTCAAACTTGCCGCCCAAAGGAAGTTATGGACGTTACTACCAAGAGTTGCATCCCATCCCCTTTGAAATTGGCGCAAAATCCATTTGAAAATCGATTTTTAACTGTGGTGGCTAAGCGCCGGCCCAGCGGCGCTTAGCCGCTAGTGCCAAATTTTTGGTTTTTCATTTTTTTTGCTTCAAATTTGATCCAATTTTGCTCCTTTCATCATGACCATCCATTTTCATCATACTTGCAAGGAAAACACAAAGTACCATCCATTAAAGTGCAATATTATTAAAAATAGGTATAGAAATGTGCATAAAAATACTATATATTTTAGGTGTATTAACTGCCTCCTGATATGTTTTGTTTTTATTATAACTATCATCCTACTGAGGGAGAGTTAGATGAGATAATGGCATTTCTGACTGATGGAAGAGGATTATGGAAGATAACTAATGATAGAAGAGTCAATTTTCAGGCCTCTAAGTTAAATGCCACTTCTAAAGCATGAGATTATTTTATCTTATCTATGTTGTTACCTTCAAGTCATACTAGTGAAGTTACAAGGGAGAGAGCTATGTTGAACTATTGCATTCAGCAAGAGAAGCCTATAGATATTGGAGCAATCATTTATGATAATATTTTGAATTGTGCCAGATCTACCACTGCTGCAGGTATGAGATTCTCTTCCTTGATTCATTCATTATGTGAGCAGTCTGGTGTGAAATTTGAAACTTTGGAGCTTACACTATAGAAGTGTTAAATATAGTTCAACTATCTTTAGTAAGAAATGTTATTTTTGGATAAATAGAAGATTTGACTTTTATTCTTCAAAGCTTAAATTTCTTTTATTGATGAGTAATTTTCAAATGTTATTATTATGATTTTTAAGTGAAATATGTATATCAGACCTTTATTTTAAATGAAAGGGTGGAATTCAAATATATTAAAGGCCTATCCAGATACAGTAATCCTTGCATTAAAAAAAAGTAAGTGAAAAGGGAGGAGAAGCTTGAGGATTAAGGGCTTAATAAAAAAATTAGTTCCATACCTGAAGTATAAGAAATAAGTTGTGAGAAAATCTAAAGCTTAAGGTTATAATATAGTAGAAAAATAAGTGTGTGAATCCTATAATTTGAAGAATCTACAAGGTTTTCTGAATTAGATAGAAACCTATATTTTACATTATTCTTAACTTAAGAACTTTATAAACTTTAAATTGGTCTTAATTACTGAATTTTTTTCAAAATTGGACTATTCCATTTCTAGAATAAAATTTTGTTACCTTCCTAAGAAACTCATTACATAGTTTGCATACTAAAATTTTCTATGTGATTAAGAGTCACTTGAGGACAAGTAACACTTTAAGTTTGAGGGATTTTGATACACCTAAAATATATAGTATTTTTATGCACATTTTTATACCTATTTTTGATGATATTGCAATTTAATGGAAGGTATTTTATGTTTTTCTTGCATGTATGATGAAAATGAATGATTATGATGAAAGGAGCAAAATTGGATCAAATTTGGAGCAAAAAAATGAAAAAATGAAAAATTGGACACTGGCGGCTAAGCGCCGCCTGGTCGGTGCTTAGGCGCCACAGTTATAAAAATCAAATTTAATCAAATTTGGCGCCATTTCCAAGGGGTATTTGAGGCAACTTTTGATGGTAACCTCCTTAACTTCCTTTTGGCGGCAGAAGTAATCCAATGGATGCAAGGTTTGGTGGATACATTGAATCAGAACACAATTTGAGGAGACACCAAGGCACCTTTTGGATTATTATTAAAATTATGTAATGTAATTTGCGTGAGAGTCTTTTAAGAAGGAGAGTCTTTAACAAAGAGGGAGTCTTTAGAGAGTTTTTTTAGAGTTATTACAGAGTTGAGAGAGTGTGTGAGGGAGAGAAATCAATAGGAGTAGGAGTAAAGAGTAAGAAAGGAGAAAGGGGTTGGAGTGAAGCCTTTTTCTCAGAAATTCTCTTCCTTCCTTTTATTTAGTTTTTATTGAAGTCCGAAGTCTGTTTCTGAGTCATCATAGTTGGCTGACCCACTCTGAGAAGTGTTTTAGTGGAAAGTCAAGTTTCAAAGGAACTTCCGGAGTCATGTGGAGAGTATTTTCAGATAAGTGTTTACTTCTGTTTTTATATTTAGTTTTTAATTAAAACTTGTTGTGTTTTCATTATGATTTCTATTGACAAATCAATGTGTGCTTGTGTTTTCTCCATGAGTTCTAAGTAGTTTTCTTTATCTTTTTCTTTCTTAAATGAAGAAGTAATTAAATTATGTAGGATTGTTGTGAAAAGTATAAGTGTTTAAAGTTGGAATAAGTTGTGAAGATTTAATTCTATGAACTTAATTTACTTCTTAATTTGTCCAGTTAAGATTTTAAAATTTTTTGTAAGATTATGTAAGATCCAATGCGGTATTGTTTCAAACAACATGGTAAAAATCACATGTAATTATATGGGTGAGAATTGTATTCCATATAATTGAATGCAAATATATTAGGAGATATTTTTAATTGGGAGTAAAATTAGAGGACTTTGGAGTGACAGGCTAAAGCCCCCAAATTTGGTTTGATATTTTAAATTTTTTTATGAGAAGTTAGCCCCCATGTGGAGGGAATCGAGGGAACTCTAGAGTGAGAGCTGGTATCTTCCTTGCCTAACCATTTTCAAAATTTTAAAAGTTCAAATTAGCTCAATGTTCTTTATAGAACCAAGTAAGGGTAAAGAATAAATTTCCTCATATTTGTCACAACACATTTAAATACTTCCACAACAATACTTTCATAATTATTACTGCTTTATTAGAGAAAGAAAAAGATATTTTATTTCCTAATGTTTTAGATCGTGTTTTAAAGTTCTGATAATTTTCATTTCCTGCTTAGTTTTTTATCATAAATACGAAAAACAACTTTCAAACTTTACAAATCAAAACATACTTTCAAAATTCATTTAAAAAGTAAAAAAATAGTTTTCTTATTTCTTTAAAAAAATTTTACATTTTCTTGTGGGTTCGATATCTCGGGGCTTAATCAGAAAGTACTATATTACTTGATAAATGATACATATACTTGCGTAGTATCTCATATTATAAAATCTTAATTTTCTTATCTAAATCATAAGCACATATATTTGTTGGGGATCATCAATCATTTGGCCTAATGAATTTTCTTCAATCATGGAAGTTGACTGAGAAAAATTCATCCCAAATTGGTCTATCTTTCTTGAAATTGCAGCAACTTGATTTGCTAGCATTGCAAAAGCATCATTTACATGAATGTTGACTACCTTTTTAGGATTTAACCTTTCATAAGACCATTTAAAATTACTAGTAGTCATTTCTTCAATTAAGCATAAGCATCAGCAAACTGTTTAAATATCAATGAACCATCAGTAAAGGTATCGATAATAGATTTAAGAGATCAACTAATCCATTATAAAAGGTCTGAATTATTAACCAATTTGATATCGAATGATGTGGACACTTTCTTAAGAGATCTTTAAAACGTTCCCATGCTTCATATATGGATTCCCCTTCGAACTGACAAAAAGATGTGATATCATTTCTAAGCTCCGCAGTCTTCGATGGTGGAAAATATTTAGCAAGGAATTTTTGTGCTAAATCACCCCAAGTTCTGATAGATCTAGGTGATAACGAATTTAACCAAATCTTAGCTTTATTCTTTAGTGAAAAAGGAAAAAGTCTAAGTCTAATAGCATCATCCGAAACACCATCATATTAAAAAGTAGCGCACAATTCTAAAAAATTGGCAAGATGTAAATTATGATCTTCAGTTGGTGCTTCCCAAAACTGATTATTAGATATCATCTTGATAATAACAGGTTTAAGTTCAAATGAATTAGCAGCTATAGTAGGATGTTAAATACTACCATGAAGCTCATCCACTGTAGGTTTAGCAAAATCTCTTAAAGGTCTAAATTCTTGATGGATTTCAACATTTTGATGATCTTGATTTGTCATTTCTTGAATATTTTTATCTATTTCTAATTTTTTAATTTTTTTGATTTTTCTTATAGTTCTCTCTAATTCAGAATCGCGAGGCACAAGTCCCTCAGAACCTGAACTATGTGTACAAAATTAATAAAATAAAATAAAACACACTTACAAAAATAATGAAAAGTAAAAACTTAATTTTTCTTGATTTTTCTTTAAATAAAATTTTAATTAATTTTCCTGCAACGACACCAAAAACTTGATCCTCGAATATTTATGTTTACTATTTAGATAGAAAATTATACTTTAATTATTTAAAAAATGGGATACTACGTAAGTATACGTATCATTTATCAAGTAATATAACTTTTTAATTAAGCCTCGAGATATCGAACCCTCAGAAAATGCTAAAAATTTAAAGAAATAAGAAAAATTACTTTTTACTTTTTAAAATGATTTTGTAAAGTATGTTTTAAGATATAAAGTTCTTCAAAATTTTTTTTGGTATTTTTTGAATAAAAATTAAAGCAAACAACTAAAGTTAACACAATTTAAAAATAGTATGAAAGCAAATGAGAATAAAATAACTTTTTCCACTTTCAATGAATCAGTAATAATTATGAAATTTCGTTGTGGAAGTATCTAAAATGCGATGTGCCAAATAGAAGCAATTTATATTTTGTACCCTTATTTGGTTCTATAAAGAACATTGGTTAATTTGATGATTTGAAGTCTTGTAGATGGATCAGGTAGGAAAGATACTAGCTCTCACTCTAGAGTTCCCTCTATTCCCTCCACCTGAGGGCTAACATCTCATAACAAAATTTTTCACATCAAAGTAAATTAGGGGGCTTTAGCCTGTCACTCTAAAGTCCTCAAATTTTACTCCCCATTATAAGCATATATTCCTATTTATTTGCACCCAATCATATGGACTACAATTCTCATCCATATAATTGCAAGTGATTATTTCTAACTGTTGATTGAGACAATACCACAATGGATCTTACATAATCTCCCAACAAATTTAACATCTTAATTGGTCAAATCAAGAAGTAAATGAAGCGCAAGGTAGTGAATCATCACAACTTCTTCCAACATTGAAATCCTATACGTCACACAACTTCCTTCCATAATTTAATTACTTTATCATTTAAAAGAGAAAAAGATAAAGAAAACTTCTCAGAATCCATGGAGAAAACACAATCACAACTTGATTTGAAAGTAGAAATCATAGTGAAAACACAAGTTTTACTTAAAAACCAAATGTAAAAAAAGATAAACACTTATCTGAAAATCCTCTCCACAAAACTCTTGAAGTTCCTTTGAAACTTTGCTTTCCCTTTACAAGACTCAATAGAGGTTGGCGCCCAACTCTGTTGACTCCAAATCTCTATTCTCCTCTTAATAAAAACTAGATACAATTGATAATAAAAGTAGTGAAGTGGAAAGGTGTACTCTCAATAACTCTCTAACATAAACTTGACTCTTAACACTAATCACACCCTCCAACAACAAACCTTTATCTGATCTTAAAGTCTTCTTATTAAAATTTTCCAAAATGTGACTTGGTGTCTCTTCAAAATATGTTCAGATTTAATGTATTCACCAAAAATGCATCCATCCGTTCAAATTTTAAATGAATTTTGGCGCTGATAGGAAGTTAGTGAAGTTTAAACAAAATGATGCTTCAAAAAGCTCTTCAAGTTCACGCCAAATTTAAATAAATTCGTCACTTTAACTGTGGCGCCTATGCGCCAGCCATCCAACCCTTAGGCGCTAGAGGCCAATTCTGCACATCTTTCAACTTTTGCTCCAAATTCGATACTCTTTTGCTCCTTTCATCATAATCACTCATTTTAATCATACCTGCAAGAAAAACACAAAAATACCTTCTATTAATATGCAATATCATCAAAAATAGGTATAAAAATGTGCTTAAAATTATTATATATTTTAGATATATCAGCCCACCGCCTGTTGCCTGCTGCCAGATGACAGTCGTTGTATGTCCGCCTGACTCCCATTGATGCTGACCGCCTGCCCGCAACCCACCACTGTCACCTGCCGCCCATCACTACCACCTGCCGCCCGACGTTGCATGTTGCCTCTGCTTATCATTGTTGCCAGCCGCCCGCCACAACTTGCTGACCCCTATTAATTTTGTCCCTCGCCGCAGGTCCCTACCGCTGCTTTCTTTGCCCTTCGCCATTGCACGTCACCCCATCCCCCTCTATTGCCTACTGCCACCCACCACTGTCCACTATCGGCACTAGCCACCCGCTACAAGTACTTGTCACCCGTCGTCGTTGCCTGCAGCCCTTAGCCCAGGAAAATATATTATTTTCAACCTACTTCAAACCAAATAAAAAAAATATATATACTCTTAGAAGTATTTTACAGTGAACCAAACAACTTGGATGTATTTCAAATACATTATAATCATTGTATCCTGCAAACCTGTTACATTGCATTTCATTTTTAGCAAAACCAAATAACGCCTAAGAGATCTGAGGTCTTCTTCCTGGGGTAGGTTTGCCATTTCTTCTATATTCTTTTTAACATGTTTAAGTTTTTTGTTTTTTTTTACGATTCTCTCTAATTCAGGCTTATAAAGCACTAGTTTAATTAGTGTAGTCCTACATATAAAAGCTTTGAACTAGTAATTGAGGGGCTCTAAACTAGTAGGAAACATAATACAAAAGCAAAATTCACTAAAAAAAGTGAGGAGAATATATAGAAAATAAAAATAGAAATAAAAAAATGATTTTTTGGATTCTATAACTCAAAATAACAGATAAAATATTAAAAAAATAAAAAATAATGTTTTTGAAGTCTAAACTTAAACCGTTCAACTAAAATCTTAATAAAATTGGAAATTCAACGTTATTCCCTGACTACAGTGTCAAAAACTTGGTACACTAAAATTGTTTTGTAGCACTAGCAATTCACATAAGTATACGTGTCAATCAAGTAGTTTATGAATTTAAGCTCGCATATCAATCTCATTGAGAAATTGTTAATTTCCAATTCCAAAAGAGTTTTAGCCTAATAATTAAAAGTCTAGTCTAAAGTGTTTAAATTTATTATTTTAAAAGTTACTGGTCCGCATTTTTTGGAAAGAGTTGAAATCTTTTAAATATGTTTTAGGATCTTAAGCAAATTGAGAAAACCTCCATTGAATAGTAAGTAGCAATTCAGCCACATCCATATGGCTAATGATATTGACAATCAGGAACAATAATTTTTTTTAGCCATTTGAGGGGTTATAAGAAAAATTAGGGTTTTATATTACAATTAGTCCCCTAAACATGCAAAACATCAGCATTTGCAAATCTTTCTATATGATTGAACTGTCCTAAAAACAATATTCCTAATCTTTTTGAGTAGTATGGATTAACCTAAGTATTCCACTAGCCTACTTATGTAGTACTAGATTACAACATATTTTAACAACCTATGTGATCAATCTAAGAGTTAATTACAAGCAAAATGTTAAACTATCAACTTATAAATAATTTACATGCAACCTTACCAATTACAGAGAATCCAAATCAATTCAGAGAGAAGTTTAAGTCATACTCATTACGATTGAACATATCATAAATTTCATTGCAAAATCAAAGTTTAACAAAGCTAGAATGATCTCACTAATGTTCTCCACTGATTCACATGAAATTACAATGAAATCCCGAAGTTTTATATCTTTGAGTATTGAAATGGATACACGCTAACACTTACACTTGTTCTCACTTAGAAGAACACACAATCACACAAACAATACTTTTGAATTCCTCGTTTGAAATGCTCCGACTACTCTCGTGTATTCTCCTTGTCCCTATTGATGGTCTTCAATCCTCTCTTCTCTCTCTAGGTTCATATTAGGCAATTATTAAATCCTTTTACTTAAAACGATTGAAATAGAAGCGTTCAAACATATATCCCACTCATACGGGCATCTAGGCACCCATGCACTCATAACTAGCACCTAGGCATCTGGTTCTCTGGTTCCGGGAGCCTAGGCGCCCAGGACTAGCACTTAGACGCTAGCTCTTGTGGTTCGGGGCACCCAAAACGAATGCATGGGTTCTACTTCAAATCCATTATGACTTTTTTGCTCCCAAATTGCTTAATCAGATATAAACTATATATACAATCACAAAAATCATGACAAACCATAAAATGATTGCACATTTGATACAAATCAACTAAGGATTTTTTAGTTTTAGATGTCTGTTAATCTAATTTTTGGGTGATTTTAGAAGTTTTTAAAGATTATTTTTCCATTTTGAGAATTTTTTAAAATAAGTTGGGGACTATGGTGATTCGTCTTGAACCTAGGGCTGTAAAAACGGCTCGTTGTTTGCGAGCAGCTCTTGTTCGGCTCGTTCGCTAAGTGAATGTGCCGAACACGAACAAAGACTTGTTCGTTCGTGTTCGGCTCTTTTTGACTCGAGATATTACTCATCAATTTTATATATATATATATATATATATATATATATATATATATATATATATATATATATATTCTCTTTCTGATGAATAGTATCTTTAAAAAAATTAATTGACTGCAAGGCTACAATGATTTATAATCAATTAAAAGTATTAATTAAGAAAATAGAATAAAAATTATTAAATTAGATTCGAATGACATGTTAATATAAATAATAATTTTTAAATATTGCCACAATCCTTAACATCTTATGGGTACGTTATTAGGGTTGTCAAAATAACTATTTGTTCGTGAACGGCTCGTGTTCGGCTTATGTTCAGTTCGCTAAGCAAACGAGCCGAACACGAACACACTTTTTGAGCTCGAAATATAAACGAACCGAACACAAGCCGAGCCACGAGCTGAGCCTGGCTCGCTCGTGTTCGGCTCGTTTACACACAGGCTCAGCTCGTGTTCGGCTCGTTTACACCCCTAATTGAACCTTAGCTAATGCTAATGTTGTCCCCTTCTGTGATATTATCACTCGCATATAATTGTTTTTTTACTCCATTACATGGAGCATGTGGGATCCCCAGTTGCCATTGCGCTTCATTATTTTATTTTCTCCTTTTTATCATTCGTGTCCCTTTTGATCCTTTTTTTTTTCTTATTTTGAATTTATTTAAAAAAATAAATTAGATCAAAATGAATAATTTTTTCTACACACCTGATTTTATCATTATTTTTATACGATGATATATAAATAAAAAAATAAATAATTCGAACTTTTAACTTTAAAAAAATTGTATATATGCAACTTTATTAATACATAAAATGAACTTTTAATTTGTCTTTTTTAAAAAGTTATAATAGTTTAGCTTTATTTATGATGTGATATAAATAATCCGGGTTGGGAAAAATGTAAATAAGTAAATTTTAAATATTTGATATGTAAATATATAAGATTTAAGTCGCATATATTTAAAAGGCTAAATAATAATAATAATAAGTTATACCCTAGATGTTATAAATAATCAATGATCATTTTAATTTTAAATTGAGTTTTAATAATCTTTTATAATGATTATTTCTGCCTGAATTAAAAAGATTTGAGATATTTTAATATTTTTATAAATTTTAGAATGAAAATAACACTTTATAAATAATAAGTACTATTTTGGTTTAGAACAGTGGCAGCTTATTGAATAATCTGCTGATAAGATGATTAAAAAAATTCTGCTGATAAGTTAAGTGCGGTGGCTACTACAAATTTTTATTTTTTCAGAAAAGTTAGATCTCAGTCAGAAAGCTGTCACTGCACCTAAATAGATGTGACGTGAAAATACTGTTTTCAGCATTTTAAAAATACATAAACTGTCAAAATAAAATTTAAGATCTAATAAATTTTTAAAATGTCACTGCATCAAATAAACTGTCCTAAACCACCGTGAGGCTTTCATAAGCAACACCGCCTTCCCTTGAAAAATAATAACACAGCACTCATCATCTTCCTTTAAGAAAATAAATAAAGAAATGAAAGTTCCAGCTATTCTACCCCGATTTTTCTGTAATACTGAATGGTCAAGAGGTAATTGAAGCCGCGCTTTTGATCTTTTGCGGATCTAGCGACGCGAGGTACGTCTGATGGAGATCTTACGGTCAATGAAGATGAGCAGCCGCGTTTGGTTTGGCTTTCTTAAGGATAAGAAAGCGGTGCGTTTCGATAAGGACGCTTGCGATTTGTTATGAATTATTTTGGCTTCGACCGCAGGGAATCTTTTGGTGCGGGACATTTGACCGTGTTCTTCGGATAGGATGGTCGGTGCGTCGGTGACGTGATTTAGGTTTTGATCGGGCTGTAGAAAAGCCTCGGGTCGCCCCGTATTTTAAATTGGGGGGCAGTTAGATACTTTTCTTTTTCATGAGAAAATGATGGCCACGATAAAAAACTAAAAAGAGACCATATATTTATCATCCAAAATCTATACCCCCAATAAAACATGTATAAGACGCAGCATCAATAAAAAATAATAACTCCAACTTGTATAAATTCAGATAATAATGAAAAAATTGGAAATACTGATGAAGAGTTAAGGCCAGCTTGAAAGACACTTAAGCAATGAAAACCAATACAACAAAGAAGAACTACAGGCCCATTTGGGGTGGCTTATCAGTGCGGGCGGTGTTTTCAAAACGCCGAAAACGCTGCCTCAAAGTTTGGAAAACACGTTTCGGCAGCTTATCTGAAAATGCGGTTGGGTTTTTACACTAAACGCAGGTCGCGGGTCGAACCCTGTGGTCGTCCTGATGATTCGACCCGCGGGATACAACAAAGAAGAACTACGGGTCCATTTGGGGCAGCTTATAAGTGTGGGCGGTGTTTTCAAAACGCCGAAAACGCCGCCTCAAAGTTTGGAAAATACGTTTCAACAGCTTATCCAAAAATACGGTTGGGTTTTTACACTAAACGCAGGCCGCGGGTTAAACCCTATGGTTGACCCACGGATTCGACCCGCGGGATACAACAAAGAAGAACTACAGGCCTTTTAGGACAGCTTATAAGTGTGGGCGGTGTTTTCAAAATGCCGAGAACATCGCCTCAGAGTTTGGAAAACACGTTTCAGCATCTTATCAGAAAATGAAGTTGGGTTTTTACACTAAACGCAAACCGTGGGTCGAACCTCGCGGTCGACCCGCAGGTTCGACCCACCGGCCGTATTTCAGAATAAGTTGCTTATGCTTATCCTGAAACACACAAACTGCTCCAAACGGGCCCTACATCAAACACTCCCATTCTAACAACATCGAACTCTTCCAATGACAACGACTTGCATCAAAGCAATGAAAGTTGAAACCACGTAGAAGAATAACACCGAACACTTCCAACTTAGTAACTCAACAATTTCCGAACCCACAAAAAGGAGATCAAACTAAGAAACATTCTAACCAAACAGAATATCCAACTTCTTGAGCTAACAACAAATTGTTGTCAAGACAGAATCCTCTAAAAAACTGAATGCCAAGACAAAAGAAATTAAGTCCATCAACTAGTACATGCAACGAAATCCCGATGAAAATTTTAAAAACTCGACATAATTTGAATTCTCAAAACACCAACAACTAAAAGTAGAAATCACAGTACTATTTCAGTCATTAATGATAAAAAGAGAAGGCAAAAAGATTAAGCTCATTGAGGACGCCAAATCCAAAACCAAACATAGAAATTCATCCAATTTCTTTAGAGAAAAACACATGAATATCAACAACTCAAAAAAAGAAAAGAAACCTCTAAACAAAGAATGGATATGAAGAGCTACATAATCTTAAAGGCTATTAAGATCATGGGGCCCAATTAAGCACATTACTAATACAAAGAAATTTCAACAAATGTCTAAGAGGAAAACCAAAATACCAATCTGATGCATGCTAGAAAATTTATGGGCAGTAGAGTAATGAATTATCGTCTTAGCATTGCACGAGAATTCAACACATAGTGAGACAAAAGAAAACAATCAATAGTGACAAAAAATTTTTACATGGAAAACCCGTAAAGAAAAAAAAAAAAAACGGGGCCTAGCCCATGCAAAGAAATCAACTATAAACTAAATATTATATGTATAGTCCCTCGTTCCACTGACAGTAAAAGGGTTAAATACTCTTCGGAGTTATAACAATTGCGCACAAATAAAGTCGTTGTAATTAGTGGGTGGCGACTGATGGCGATTGATGGAAGCCGATAGGTGATGGTTGATGGTGATTGGCGGTGGTTGACGACGGTCGACGGTGGTCAAGAGTGACTGGAGTGATGTTAGACTTCAACCCCTCAAAACTTCAAGCTCTTCTTCAGGCTTTAAGCTATCTCCTCCCGAATGAGAGAGGTGAGGCTATATTTATAGTGTTCTAGGTGCAACTAATGTATAAATATGAACCACTTTGATCAAATGATCCAGAGAGATGTTCCTTCAAATATGACATTTGATGAACATTTGAGTGCCTTAAAGAAGTCTGGATTGAGCAATAATAGGCTCATTAGATTCGTCTTGTCGAAACGCTCTATTCGAATACAGGCTTGCTAGATTTGACATTCGTTTGAACTTCAAAATATGTTCAGAAAACTTTTAAGGTGGTCTATTGACTTGATCTAAGCTTGATTTGACTCAGATTGAACTAACTTTGGTAACATTGAGTTTTCCTTATATAGTAAATCAATCAAACTTAACTCTGTTGGTAGAGGGCTTTGCACCAAAGATAAGAGGCGCTGATTTGAACCTTACACTTAATAAAAAAAGTTGGATTTTTTTTTTTACCAGGTGGGATGTCTGATTTGTATGCTCGTGTTGCCACGAGTTCACCCGATGTTGGTCGCAGGTTATGGTTGGATCCAGAGCGGGACTGTTGGGAAGATGTTAAGGTGGGACTTTGAGCAACCAGTCCGAAAAAGATGGAAGGCGGGCCAGCAAAAAATTGGTAAGGTGGCCAGAGAATAACCAACCTGAGTCGGAATTAAGACAATTTTTTTTTTAATTAAGCTCTTAATTTTTTAAATGAGCTACTTTTTTAAAAAATGAGTTTTTTTTTAAATGAGGAAATTTGAAAGGTTAAAAGGTAGGAATATGAAATGATTTTCAACCTTTTTTATTTGAAATGAGGATGTCTGAAGGCCAAAAGCTAAAATATGGAAGGCCAAATGACAAAGGAATTAAGGTAGATTCCATTTTTTTAAAATTATTGAAATGATAAAGCTAGAAGGTCGTAATGCAGAAGCCGGAAGGACAAAAGTTAGAAGGTGGAAGGCCAAAAGTTAAAGGAATTAAGGTATATTTCATTTTTTTTTAATAATTGTTTTTAATGCTAGGGCTCCTTTAAAGCTTATAAATAGAGGCCAAGGCTGAGGGAAGAATCAAAAGTGAGGATAAGGAGAAGGAGAAAAAGTGGAAGAACAGAGTCTTCTGCTAGTTAGATTTTCCATAATAAAAATGTCATCCCCATCCTGCATAGCAGGCGAGTAATGAGTACTTCTTTCGCATAATGACCAAGAGGAAGTCGTCCCCGACTTGTGTAGCAGGTGAGCATTGGGATAATCTTTCGTGTTACAGTCAAGAGGAAAGTCAGCCCCATCCTGCGTAGTAGGCGAGCAATGAGACTTTTCTTCATGTTGTAGCCAAGAGGAAATTCATCTCCATCTTGCATAGCAGGTGAGCGACGGGATCTTCTTTTACATTGTGGAAATGGCGATAATTGTAGAACCTTGTTCCTCTGAGAACCATAGGATGCGCTAGAACCTAGAGAATGCAGTGTCAATTTTGATGAAGAGTGAAATGATTTTGTTTTGAAAGAAGTATTACTTCCTGAACAACATGGTGGTGAAATTTTAACTTCAGTCGATTGAGCATATTCTCCTCATTTTGGGTATATTATTGTTCATGAGGTAGCTATGAGAGCTGGCCTACAATTTTTGTCGGCGCTTGAGTTTATTGAAATCATGAAGGCATTTAGAGTTTGCTTTGCTCAGCTATCTTGCCAAGTGGTGACAGTCATTACCGGGTTAATTGTTTTCTTCAAGAGTCATTGGTTAATGTTAACAACAACAATTTTAGAGCAGTTGTACAGGCTCTTTTGTGACATGCATGATAGTGTGTTGTTTAAGCACAAGACATAGGATTTCATTTGAAGGAATAAGTAAGGCAATGGTCTGTGAGAGGCGAGGAAAGTTCTAGCAGTTGTTCGCCTCTCTTCAGACTATTAAGGAAGGAATACTGCAGATGCTAGGATTTTGTGACTTTAAGGTGATGTTGTTTGAGACACAATATATTCATGAATTTATGGGTGAGGAATCATTGTTCATGACCAAACTTTCATTCCAACCCAAATGATCCATATTTGTAACTAAATAAATCTAAGAATGGACCTTCTGAGCTAGCCCCCGTGGTATCCTCAAAGCGGCTCCCAAAGAACGGGGATTGTGAAGTACTCCCTTTGAAACAACATAAGAGGTTTAAAGAATCGTGGAAGTCCCTGCCAATCCTTTGACTATTCATATTCTAGAGAATGTGTTGTCTGATGAATGTACTGGGCTCTTGGGGGCCGAGAGCTTTGTATGTTTCTTTTATCTTTTGTTAATGTATAATCATTTTGTCTGTCTGACATAAATATATTTTCAAGATTTGATAAATGGTGGAAATCTATGTGTGGATTAAGATCAAATATCATCAAGGAGACTATAAGTGACGATATGAATCCATCGTTGAAGGAGTCACAGTCCGGAATCACACTTGACAGAGTGCAGAACAAAATTCTCAATAATGATGTCTTCATTTTCATTGCAGTTTTAGGATCTTGAGAGAACTCAATTGACATTGGTGGAGAAACGAGCCGGTCTCAATTAAGGTAATAGGAATGTGAAAGCACTTAAGTCAATGATGTTAACCTAGGAGGAAGAGATCTGACTTTTGAGGTCAGTGAAGGATGTTGATGTTGTAGAGGTTAAGAAAAAAGTGATTGAGGACTTCAAGAACTTGCTTGTGTTCAAGTCCATCATTCGAGACCATGTTCAGGAGGTTCGTGATCGGGTACTTAAGTGGCTCACTAAGGAGGGATTCATTCAAACTAAGATTGTCATAGAGGGGCTCACTCCCAACCCAGTATCAAAGGATCCTTCCATAGATTCTAATGGTGAAGATATCGAAAGTGAATTGAAGAAGGTGTCTCCAATGATGATGACGGGGAGGAGAAGAACATTGACGTCAATTAGAAGTCCACTCTTTCTTATATGTTTTTACTGCATTTGTTTATTGTCATGTTGTTCAAACCACACAAATATAGCTATTTCTTTTCAGCTTTTGTCAAAATGGCATTGTATGAACAATGCACATTTCTCATCTTTTTTAGTTATTTAATTTTGTTAGCTATTTGTACCTCGAGTATCTTTTTTATGATAACATTGAAGCATGGTTTCTTTTCATCCATAGTGGATACCATCCATCATTTAGAAGTTCTAGTATAAGAGGCGGTTACCATGGGGATAAATTGCCAGCTTCCTTTAACTTGCTTGGGGCTATGCATTAAAGTATAACTCAATGATGATACATCATATGGGAGAACCCAGCAAAAATCTACCGAGGAATTTAACCTAACCAAGATTGTTTGTTGGAGCATTACTCACTTACAAACCTTTGTGGAAGTGATTAGATGTAGTCCACAGGGATTGTTAACCTATCCAGGGTTGTTTATTCTAATTAAATGTTTGGTGATGTTAACACATATCAAAGAGGTTTGATCAAATCTTCCTAGGTTCGATCGTATTATAAGTAAGATGCAATTGAAGTTATGTATTTCTCAAATCCAGAACATGAAATGATTCATTGATGAGCCAATACACTTGCTAGAGATATTCTCTATGTTAAGGAAACAAGTGAATGATATTCTTTTAATAAGTTTGAGATACATTGACATTGTATGCAAGATGTAAAGTAATAATAGAAAATAACTGACATGAACTACATGACTGAAGTGTTACTAGTAGTGCTTGCTGATCCACCTTAAAATTACCTAAAATTGTATATCATTTTTAATTAATATTTTAAGGATATTACGCTTTAATGAAAGATATTTCTTATGTTTTTGGTTGCAGGTACAAGAAAATGAGTTTGTGAAGAAAAAGAGTCAAAAAAGGAGCAAAAATGAGCTTAGTGAAAAAATGATGGAAAACACGTTGATTCTGGCGCCTAGGCGCCTGATCTGGCGCCTAGGCACCAAATACAACAGTGGATTCTAGAGAATTTATGGACGGTTTTGTGATGGTTATTGATGCTTCCGAAACAATCTAGAAGTCTCTAGACAAATTCCCACATGTTATAAATAAGATACAATGAATATAGACACAGGGAATCAGTTTTTCAACGAAGAGGTGCGACTCAAATATGAAGGGACGCGTCCATTTGCGAAGGAAGCTGGCGCTTAGGCACCACAATTACTTTATAGAAGATTCGTTGAATGTGGCTGAATTTTGAAGAAGTGCCTTAAGTAACCCCAGGTCATTTTTGAAGCTCTATAAATATAGGACTATTCTACAGCAAAAGGGTGGTGTGGAGTGTTGTCATTGTGTTAAAGTTTTGTCAAAGTGTTAGAAGAGTGTGGAGTGTTCTTAGAGATTATTTCTCTTTATTTTTTCTTACTTTAGTGAGAGTTTAGTGTGTTTTAGTGTGATTGCTGAAGTTGGAATCTTGTAAAAGTCTGATGGAGTCATAGAAACTTCGAAAGATTGCTTGGATAACATTCCAAATAAGTATTTATAACTTGATTCTTAAGTTTTGTACTTTGAATTTGGGTTATATAAATATGATTTGTTGTGTGAATCCAATGCTTTCTGAGTAGTCTTCTTCTCTTTCTCCCTATGAATATGGAATGATTTAGTTACGGATTTAAATTGGTTTTAAGAACTTTGCTTCTTTTTATTCCATAATTTGTGATGATACATTACCTGATTTTCATTTACCCTATAAATTGGCTTCTTGTATAATTAAAATCTGTGGAGAATTCTTAAGATCTGACCGAGGGCTAAGAGTTCTTAAATTGTATGTATCACATTTCTCTTGGAAAAGTAGATTGTAAATCCTTGAAGGGGGGGGTGCAAATAGATAGGGAGATAATCTTTATGGGCGTAGAATTGATTATGTTTTTAGAGTGACAGGCTAAATTCTATCAATTTGGTTTAAAAGAAGGGCGACGGGTCACTAGTAGACCAGACCATAGGCACCCTTAGGTAATCTAGAAGTGAGAGCCTAGAATTAGTCTTTACTACTAACAATACATCGTGAACCAATCTTTAAAACTAGCCAATGTTCTTTGTTGCTTGCATAAAGAGTTAAAGAATATGTATGCTCCTATTTGTCACAATACCACATTTCTCTTAAGCTAATTTAGATATCTACTAATCATGAAATATTTCGTATGGGGAAAAAATCTTTGTTTATTGTGTTAAAACATTTAAATTACTTAGTTGCAATTTCTACTTGAGTAACTTGCATTTTTTTTATTTTTATTTTTAGTTGATTACTTTTTATGTAGACTTTTAAATTTTATATTAAACTTTTTTTTCTTTTTCTTTACATAGTTTCCCCATGGGATCGATATCTGGGGTTTTAAAATGAAAATTCTATATTACTTGAAATGATACGTATACTTGTGTAGTACCCTTAGTGTACGATTTATATTTTAAAAATTGTTATCTTTAATCATCGTACATTAGCCGTTTAATCTGATTTGGGGTCAAGTTTGGCCATAATTTTATAAACTAATTTACTTGCGTAATTGCGCTCGGGTCACTTGCAATGATTCTATGCATTCCTAGTCCGAGGCAGGATTTTCCTCTCTAAATCTTTGAGCATGAAGGTTTCAGGCTTGATCATGGTAGCCACGATATATGGTCCTTTACAGAGATGGGACAGTTTGTTGTGTTACGGACCATAACCAGTGGCATCAATACTACACAAGTTCAGGTTACTAATGGAGATAGGTCGAGGCTTGACTCTCCGGTTGAAGAGGCGAGCAACTCTTCAGTGGCAGGAAGCAACTCTATATTGAGCCACATCACGTGTTTCTAGGAGGAAATCCAATAGTTGTTATCTGAGTTAAAAGTCTTAAATCATTGGTTTGAACTCCGATAACAACAGGGATAATAGTAAAGGTGCGAAAACACAAGTTATGTGGAGTTTTCTCAGTCAGATTTTGTGAGGTGGTGTGATAGGCCCAGAGAATGTTGTGGAGTTCTTCCACCAACTGCCCCTTAACCTTCTCAAGATGAGTCTTCAACCCCTTCAGCACCGTCAGATTCACCACATCTATCCGTCCATTTGTTTGGGGATGCCATGATAAAGTGCATCAGCTCTTTGTGAAGATCTTTACAGAATGATGTGATAACCTTTTCAGAGGATTGAGTTTCATTATCAGTGATAATCTTCGTGGGGTGTTTAAAGTAACAGAAAATATTTTTCCAACAGATTGTTTGGCATTGGCTCTAAGGAATTTGGTGAGTAGCTCCATTTCTACCCACTCGGTGGAGTGGTTGATAGTTAAGATGATGAATTTCCATTGTCCACTAACTATTGGAAATGGTCTTATGATATTTATCCCTTATTGGGCAAAAAACCAAGGACTCAGAAATGATGTGAGTTCTACTGGCGGTGCATGTGCAAGATTGGAGTGTAGTTAACAACTTTTGTACTTTTGTACAAAGTCCAATGTGTCTTTCTTGATCATAGTTTAGTAAAAAAGTGGTTTTATTATTTTAAGAGCAAGAGCTCTAACCCCAAGATGCTCCCCACGTAGTCCATAATGAACCTCTACAGAGCATAATCAGCTTTAGATGAGGGAAGTCACTTGAGGTATGTTCATGCAATACGACCTAAATACTTCAATCTTCTTAGGACATATGTGTTAACTGTATTCCTTGCAATGTAAATCCTAGATTTAAAAAAAAATGGTAGGAGTAAAATAACTGTTCCAAAAATGTAAAGCCAAGTAGTAGAATTGTTTGGGAAGTCATTGAGGTTCTTCTTAGTATCTGTGACATCCCCTACCTTTCGCTCATTTGGATTCCAAAATAACTGTTCCACATTGAATCTTTCTCACTTGGCTTTCCTATAACCAATTCTGGAAACTAAACTATGAATTCTTGAATATGAAACCCCAATCTTAATGGAGAGTTTTCTTATATGACTCCGGTTGCTTAGAATGTAATTAACTATAGGTTTTGCGCCTATAGGAGAATTAGTAACCAGATAATTTAAACACTATCTAATCTTTATATTAGATTGGGGAATAATTAGTCATAAAATTTGTAGACCAAATAAATATCATATATTTGTTAGTTTAAATATTTGAGCCTATTATCAAGTGATATGCTTATCTTTCAAGATGATGTTTTACTTGTAGAGTTGTGCTTGTTTATTTAAACTATTAAATGAATGAAATTTATATCGTCTCATTTTTTATAATAAAAATATTATTTTCAAAATAAAAAATGACATACATATAAAATAAAATTATTTTCAAAACAATGAATCAATTTTGAAATTCGACTGATTAGCCATTAATAGAGTGAGTGGTACATCTCTTTGTGTGCCTTGGCCCCCGAATATAACGCCTAAAAGCTAATGATACATAACCTATTCACTGTTATCGTAGGCTTAATTTCTATCATCTTAGTCTTTTGGATGAACTAATAAGCACAGAACACTCCTTGGCATCCAGGGCTCCAGCTTTGAGCTACGGCACTGCTCCCTCACTTGGCATTTTTTGAGGATCTTCAGCTCTAATGAATCATCTCCCTTAAATCCTGCAAAACAAAAAATAAATACCTTGGAAACGTCTAAAACTAACATAAAACTATATGAAAATAACAACATAGGTTAGAACATTTCTAAACACATCAATTAGGAAGTAGATTGGAAAGTTGAATAAACATCATTACAATAATAATGGGCTGGACCTATGTCCAAGAGAATTTTCCCTTCTACAAATTAGAAGGAGTTATGAGAGACTTCCCCTTTCGATAAACACCTCACAAAAATAGCGTGGCAGAGCAAATGAACTTGACTATAACTAATGCCAAGCCACCTAGATCATTTTGGGCTGAAGTTGCTTCTACAACTTGTTATTTGGTGAATCAATCTTCTTCTATTACTATCGAAAAAGAGTGATTATAAGTTTTTAGGTTAATTAAACATACATATTACTATAAATTATGAGTTTTTTCCTGCCCTTCATATGCTCATAATTACAACGATAAGTTAGAGCCTAGATCTATAAGGTGTGTATTTCTTAGTTATAAAACTAGAGTTAAATGTTATAACTAATGGCGCCCAAAAAATAAGAAAGTTTTCTTTAATATAAATCTTTAATTTGATGAGTCACCCATGTTATATACAACACCTATCACATAATATAAGTTTGATGATCAGAAGGCGATGTCTGGAAGACGAAAAATACTTAAGATTAATACATATACTTTCTTAAACATAACTTCTGAGTCGTATCAATATAATCACGGCGCCGTTGATTTCCCACCACCATAGCAACAATCAACTCAATATTCTATTGCCAAGAATATAACAAAAAGATAAATTAAACCACCTCAGGGTATGGTGAGGCAAATTTGGTTACTTATGCTCTAAATATTGCTGAAACTATCAAGTGTGGTGATAAGCATTCTAGCTAAAAACAAGTATTAAATGCATATGACTATGGTTAGTGAATGATTGCTATGAAAAAGAAGATTAGATCCATACACAAAAATAAGACTAGGGATTGCTAAAGTTGGCTCAAGGAAAGAAAGCTGTTCACCGCAAATGGGTGTTTATGTCGAAGAGAGTTACACGAAGAGTTGAAGTGGTTGATCAGATATAAGGCTGGGCTTGTTAAAAATGTATTTGGTCAAATTTCTAGGTGTAGATTTTACAAAGTTATTCTCTTAGGTGGTCAAAGTTAGCTCAATTCAAGCTTTACTTGGTATTTGGGCTAAACATGCTCTTGAGCTTGGGCAGTTAGATGTAAAGATTGGATTTTTGAATGGAGAGCTTGATTAAGGCATCTAGATGCAGCAACTTGAAGGCTTCATGGTTACAAAAAGAGGCTATGTTTGTTAGTTGAAGAAATCTCTTTACGATTTGAAATAGTATGTTAGGAAGTGTTATAAAAAATCTAAATTATTCATGATTACTAATGTGTTTAGGAGAAGAAATTATGATACTTTTGTTTACGTCAAGTAAAATAATAAATTATCCTTTATCTAGTTGACCATTTATGTCAATGATATGTTGATATCTTCTAAAAATAAAGAAGGCATCGAAATGTTAGAAGTTGGACTTAGAAAATGGTTTGAGATGATGAATTTGTGAGCTATGATGACAATACTTGGTATGGAGATTCAAAAAGATAAAAATGCAAGAAAGTTATTTTTGAGTCAGAAAAGTGTATTTTGAAATGTTTTGCATAGTTTCAATATGAAGACTGTGCTAGTCCTACTAGTACTGCATTAATTGCACGTTTCTGGCTCTCATCAGCATTGAGTTCACAATTAGATGATGAGATTGAGTTTATATCTCGAGTTTTATATTCAAATAAAATTGGATATCTCGTTTATGATATTGTATGTTCTTGTCCAAATTTATCATAAACAATTAGTACCATTAGCATATATGTGAATTATCTATGTAAGGAGCATTAGAAAGTTGTTCAGTGGATCCTCATATATTTTATGCAGAATAAAAAGGTGCTTGTGTTTATGGAGGACTACATATAGAGTCATCAACTTTTTTATTTGAATTTTACAAGAGAACTTGATAGAAGGAGATCACATGCATGATATATTTTTACTATTGATTGCTATGCATTTATCTTGAATTATACTTTACAAAAAAATAATGACACTATCCACAATTAAAGCTGAGTACATGACAATTACTAAAGCTTACAAAGTAGTTGTCTGATTGAAATATATGTTTTAGGAATTTAGAGATGATTTGAAGATCACTCCACTAATATGTTATAATTAGTGAGTTGTTTCTCTTAGTAAAGATCAGATGTGGCATGAGAGAAGCAAGCACATTGATGCTCATTATCGCTACATTTGTGAATTTTATTCTTAATGTGATATTGTTGTAATCAAGATCAATACCCATGATAATGCTACGGATATGATGACTAACACGCTATCAATAACCAAGTTTGAGCATTATTTAGACTTAATTGATCTTCATTTTTTATCATTAAAGCTTTGTGTAATAGGTGGGGAAAGTTCTATGATGTAATTTTTGAAATTCATGTCAAGGTGAATGTAACTAAATTTGTGAACCGAATATGTATGTTCACTTATCTTCTTATAAAGAAATTATAAACACGGGACTGAAGCTTTAGAAGAAAATTGTGAGCGCAAATATTTAGACTTTAGAAGTAAACCATGGGCACACAACTCGAAAGCTTCGACAGTTTGTTCAACCTTGCAATAGACTTTAGATGGCATGCAGTGTGTTATTGTTTTATTAGCTTTCTTTTAATTATTTTCTTTGAAGGGGTCCTGCTACAGACTATAAATACCCTTTTTGGTTATGTACAAGTGTACTAATTTTCCCTGTTTTCATTTAATGTTGGCCAAAACTCTCCACTTATAATCTTATATCAGACAGTAAATTTTCCTCATCTGCTTTTGGATCTTTCTATCTTGATATATATAACTATTTGATCAACGGATATTTTTCTTAAAACTCGAAATTAATTTTCTCTTGAAAATGAGAAAGCCATAATTATTTTCTTGTTAAATATTAGGAATTGTGTGATATATATGTAAATCTTCCTATTAATATTAAAGTCCAAAAATACTTTTAATAATATATACAACTTTCAGGAATAATATTTTACTTTGAAAATTATATCAGGCATTCCATTATGGCTATACAAATGTTGAAATTGCTGTCTTAATAATAAAAAATTCAAAAAGCTTTGTCCTTTCAACAATCATTAATTATCAACATTAACTTCTTCACGAAATAGTCATTAAAATTAATCTCATCAACTTAACTTATCTATTAAAGTTTAGTACTCTTAATTATTCACTCCATTTCAAAACAATACAATCACTTTCCTGTCAAACCAAGGCAATAATTAACGATGGAGAAAGGGAAGAACTATTTTTATGTTCAAGAAAGGAGGAAACCTTAATTTCAAGTGGTTGGCACCCACAGAAGACAGCAAGGGATCATTTTTAGCAAACAAATATTATGTGCGGTATCCTCATATGCATTAGAAATTGTTCCACACGGAAAATGTACGCAACACTGCGTGCGTAATAACCTCCATTTCAAAATTATTGGGAGGTTATTTGCAGTTTTAATTCCAATAATCCAATAATCCCTCATTAACCTTCGCAGATTCTATTTTGATGTTATTCATACGATATTATGGGAGTATTGCAGGGTTATTAAGAGTAAGCACACAAAATTGTGTACGTTTTCCTTACGTAATATTTCTCCATATGCAGGGTTACCGAGGGTACTACAAAGTCATATATTAAATGTAGTACCCTCAAGGATACTCGTCTCTCACCTAATATTTTTTACAACTTTATCTATACTTCAAATTTACTTTTTCACTTTTGAAAAATTATTGATAATATTAGTTTTTATTTGATTCAAAAGATTTACATGTTATAATATTAGAATTAATTTTTAGATATTAGATATGTAAATACAAAAGAATTGTGCGGTTCGTATGTAAATGCATAAATTTAATTTGTAGTCACATCTTGCTGAATGATATAACTTAATTAATTCATCAGTTCTTAAACTAACCTTTTTTAACGTGAAACATTAAAATAAGCCCAAAGTGACTTGCACGACTAAGCACCGGTGATTAGAGATAATCCGATCAGTCATCCATTTTATTTTTTAAAGGTATTTGGTTGGTTTTAAGTATAAAATCTATTTTAATTTTATTGAAACTTGCTTTAAATGAAATAAAATTTTTATTTTAAATAATTAAGATATTTATAGTGTTAAATTTTCATATTGATTTTATTATATTTATTAAATGTATAATTTTTTATTTAAAATATTTGTTAGCAGCCAACCTTCACTAATGCTGCATCATAAACAACCCGGCCTGGTTACCTATGTCATCACTCTTTAAAGTTGTTCAGCTAAAGAAAAATTTTATTTGAATTTTTTAAAATTAATTCTTTCATCCAAGTTGATTTTTTAGGGGATATATATATATATATATATATATATATATATATATATATATATATATGCACACACACACATATAAAAGAAAATCGATATTTGGCAGAGATGCAAGTATCAATTTTTCATGCGCTCGGGCGAATGATAAGAACCCGCTTTATGTGTTCGTAATTCGACCCCAATACATCACAATGGGATCGAACCTCGCCGAGAGGAGCTTATAGTGACTCCGCCACTAACTGGACAAGAAATACGGCGCGCGCACGCTCGCACACTCACACGCACACACCACCCAATTCCTTCTTATTTATATATCTAAAACATAAACCTTACTTTTTACATAAAAATACGGCTATTTTTAGCCTTTAAAAGGTGAAATACACCTCATCATATATGGCGTGCAAAAATAAATTTTAGTTGATAGAATTATAAATACATAAAATTGAGTTATTTTGGCTCAATATGTCGCCACTAGCATGAGATGGACTAGCACGCTGTCTCTTAAAATAAATTTAAATCTTAGAAAATAATACCACTGTACCTCATAATCAATTAAAAATAATAGGAAAATCTACACGTTTACAATTAACATCTAAAGTTTGATATTGACGCTGTTATGAATTCTTTTATAGAAAAGATGCGCTTCTATTGAATCTTAATTTGTCTTATGACGAATGTTCAAGAATAAGTGTGGTAGTGAGCTTGAGTGAAAGAAGAAGACACTGAAGAGAAAAAAATAATAATAATAACATGCATAGACTTTCCTTGTAGGGCGATTTTGGATGTTCTCATGCTCTTTGACCTATATTATATATCAAAAATAGCAATTACATTGAGAATGAGTGAGAGTTTTTCCAACATAAGAAATGTGAAGAAAGAAGTGCCCCCTTCTCTACTTGCTATTAACTTATATTTATAGGATAAGTTTAAAATTAGAAGCATGCCCCTAGTTTAATAGAGGGAGTTACAGGTTATTATCATATTTTTATTAATGACATATTATAATTGGAGAGTTACATGTTATTATAATCTTTTTATTAATGCCCCAATTATATAATTAGTTACATGTCTCAATGGTGTCTTTTTAAAGACATAACTAATTTTTGACACATTTTCACAATTTATCATTTTATCAAGACCATTATATTATCTCGAGATTTGTGCAGACCATTTTTGGGTGTGCATATTAAATTCTCTGATTTTATTGCTTTTTAATTGTGAAGGCTGTGATAAGGATAAAAAATTTTTAAAGAAAAAAAAAACAAGATTACATTAATCACTGATGAAAGTCCTTGTTTAGGCCTTTTCTATATTCTGTTAGGACATCTTTTGAGCTATCTCACCAGCTTAGAAATATTTTTCCTCAAATCTACTCTTTGGTCGGTGTTGTGTAGAGGTATTCACTTACTTTGATTTGCTTGCCTGTATTGACTGGTGACCCAGCTCCTTGATGAATCACCGGTAGTGGTATCATTTAACTCGAGTATTAGTCTTCGTCCATCCATTTGCTGTTAAACTATTGATTGTTCGCTCATCCTAGAGTCTTTTATTTACTTGCAGCAGTGGGGAGTCTTTTGTTTGATTGCACCAGTGGGGAGTCTTTTGTTTGCTTGCTAAAGAGAGGAGTTTTTCGTTACCTTGCCCCGAAGAGGATTTATTTACTCCTCCCGGAGGAGAATTTCTTGTTTGCTTATCTCGGAGGAGATTCATTTGTTTACTCGCTCAGGAGGAGATTTTTTTTCTCACCCCGAATGGCAGTTTTTTGTTGTCTAACTCCGAAGAAGAGTCTTTTGTTTGCTCAAAGGTTTAGGGTTTAGGGTTTAGGGTTTAGCAACTAGGGCCAGGGATTTTCTATTTTTGTTGGAATACATTAGGGATCGACTTTAAGGCCAAAAATTTTTGCTTTAGTTAAAGTTTCTTTTACTCGACATTTACAAGAGGATTTACCTTGGTGTATGCTTTTTTTCTATGATATCCTTTTTGTGGAGAGTTTATGAAAAGTGATGTATTTACACGTGTCAAGATCAAATCGTTATGAATTTCATAAAATGAAAAATATGGGTTGTGGCTTTTTCACGACCATTGATATTTGAGTGAGAGTTTGAAAAATGATGAAAGAGGGTGCTTGCTCAGTCAAAAGTAATGTTTTGGAAGCCCTGTATGTAATCGCTCCAAAACTTAAAATATAGAGGTCGACATTCGAGTCTAAAGGCCTTTGTTTAAGTAGATCTTGAACTGAATATATGAAATGTAATTTTAGTTGTAGTAACTCTAGTGGCTGAGTTGTAACAATGGGCGATTAAATCATTAAAAGGTGAGAACGTTGTAGATATCTCTGCTCTTTCGTTCAAAATTTAGGTTATATAGATGGGGATGTGATTAGTAGACTTCAAATTGATTAGTTGAAGTGAGTGAATGCATCCGACCTATTGTGTGATAGAAATATTGCTCAGACTTAAGGGAAAATCTTATAAGATTATGATGATACCTCTATTACATAGAATGTTAGCCTTAGATTAATGGGCTATAAGGTTGAAAGTAGGATATAGTTTGAATGAGTTTAATAAATCTTGGAAATATGGAATTATCAAATATTGAGATAAGAGTCAAATGTGGAATATAATTTAGTTCGAAAAATGATAATCGCTCCAAAATAGATTCTAAGTTTCACTCGCACATGAAACACGAATTGAAATAGATTCAACGAGGTACATGCCAAAATTTTGGATCGAATATATTTGAAATGTACATCATCTCAACTCTAATTCGGATGGTTTAAAATTTTAGTAATGTTAGTATTGTCGAAGATTAATAAACGGTCAAACATTGACTCGTAATTGATTATTGTGTCTCCCTCTAATTGTGTATGCCACTGTAGCTACGCAAGCCCTCTCATAGATTTAATTGTTTTATATTTTGTCTTTAAGTGAAAAGCTAATCATAAACCAAGCATCCTTGTATCTCAAACTTTTAATAAGATTACTTATATACGTTTAAATAGATTTTGAGAATAAAATATTTCATGTGATGTAAGAGTTTTTATTTCTTCCTCCAAAGAGAAATTTAATTTCAATTTTGACGATGAGAAGTTGATTTCCCATTAGAGGAAGAAATGAAAACTCTTACATTATATGAAAAACTTCCTTCTCAGAATTTATTTAGAGGTGTGAAAGTAATCTTGTAAGAGGCATTGTTGAGATGAGAATACTTTGGTGGATCATTGGCTTTTTTTACTTGTAGAGAAAATGTGAAAGAAATATATTGGTGAAAGAGTTGGTGTAGCTATTGCGACAAATAAAATTAGAGATAAAATTCTAATAAATGTTAAAAAATTATTGATCTTTAACAGCCCTAACAGCCTTAGTAGGCTGTAACATTCTGTTTTCGAGCTTAGCTGTTGGCTCTAAAGAAATCCAGGTCAAAATTAAAATTATTCAATTTTTTAGTGATAATTGTTGCTTCGTATTAAGAAAAAATAATTCTGATGATTTATTTTTTGTATCTTTCTAATATTATTTGTAATTGTAGCTACTCTAACTCTATCACATACATATTTGTTTCATATTTTGTTGCCAGTTGTAAAGCCAAAATAGAACTACGCATTCTCTTCCCCGCAACCCCTTACATGATTGATTGCACCTAGATATTTTCTTAAAAGAAGATATTTCTTACGATTACTAGTTTCTTCTTTGTGAAGTCCAATTTTCACTGTCAGAATGAAAATTCACTTTAAAATCTAATTTGTCAGTTCCAAGATGGAAATTTACATCAAAATCTAATTTTCATTATCGCAATTCCGATTTTAGCAATGCAAATTAGCTTTCGGTATGAATTTCCAATTTAGAACTGACAACTTACATTTTGAGTGAAATTTCATTTTACCGACGGAAATTAGACTTCGCACTAGAAATGCGGTGAATACTCATATATCATATGAAATATTTCCTTCTAAGAGTATATTCGCGGAGATGAGAATGCTTAGATTAATAATTAGCTTTCCATTTAGAGAATAAAATGTGAAATAAATATACTCGTGCAAGGTTTGGCGTAACTACTATATCGAGCCTGTCGGCAACACGTAAGTTATTTTTAAGATATTGATAGTAATCATTTTATTTTTTTCAATTCAATATAAGACTAGTAATTTGTTGTTTTAAGGCTCTACCTCTCGACCCAAACTATTTATTTCATTTGCGATATCATTCGGAGCAAGTACGACTCAACATATATGTCGTGAAAGGAGAGCCCGTTGACAGTTTAAGATATTTGATTTCAGGAGTTTGCGGTATGTATCATTCACTAATATTTTAAGTTATTTTTATTTATGTATCAGACTAACATAATCCCTATAATTTTGTGGAAACAATTCTTATGCCACCCTGAGCACGAGACACGTCCAGTCAAGCGTAAGGGCAGCGATCACTTCTAGGACATGTTCGGCGTTATTTGGAAATTACGAAAACAACTTTTGTGGCATGGAGATGATGTCTTTGCCTCACTGCTTAGGGCTTGGAATTCCTCCGACTACCAGAAGAAGAGGTAGAAAGCAAAGCAGAACAGGCGGTCGGACTTTGGAGGCATGGGACCCTCCTAGTACATTGGTGGGGTGCTCTTACATACATAATACAAATGGAGATTGGTAATATTTCATTCATATGTTAAAGTTTTGTATTTTTTGAGGATGTAATCTAATCATTTTGTTTTATGGACAGACTGTGAAATGGGACAAGTTTCCTCCGTCGCCGATGTAAATGAGTGCAACCGCTGGAGGTAGGCCGACCAGTCCTGGAACGACGACAAATCCCATGCGACCTAGGTAATTCATGAGCTAAACTAGTTTGATGTTAGTACGTGCTACCTGTAACTGAATGTAACTACTCTTTTTTGTAGGTGAGATTCCAACAACTGAAGGAGAGCAGATCCCAGAGGTTGGGAGGTATTACGGTTCGTGAGCGTGATCCTTCCAAATACTACCTGTGGAGGGAGGCTGTTGAAGGGAAGAAGAAGGGTCCAGTCTATGAGATCGGGTCGCAGGGATTTTCCTACGACTCTCACCCCTCCACTAGTGTATCTGGAGCTTTCTCTACACAAGAACGAGGAGATCTCTAGGCACGTTGCCGCATTTGCTGCATAGATGGAGGTCTGCTTTATTTTGATGAGGTCAGAGCTGGAGGCAAACATGGAGGCCAAGCTGAAGACCGAGTTAGATTCGTTCCAATAGCAGATGAGGTAGCGTGGTGAGGCAACATTAAAGGAGGAAGAGATGGAGGACGATGAGAATGCGGATGAGGATGAGGATAAGATAATAGGGAAGGATGATAGGGGAGATATTTTTCTTTTTTATGTCTATATTTTACATTTGAACATTTTTTTATTCTGTGAACAGTGTTGTATATAATTTAGAATAAATGCATTTGATTTATATCATTATTTGATTGGATAATTTATTGTCCGACTGCTTTTCTAGTTCTTTAAATGCTTGTAATATATATTAGATGTTGTGATAATAGAAGTGGTATTATAAAAAAAAAAACACAGAATTTGTTTGTTTTTTTTTTTTTTTTTTGTTGATGCTACATGTCTATGATGGCTTTCCATCGGTTTTGGGACTACTATCAATATATCCATGACAAAACTGATGACTAGCCGATGTACTTATTTACTGAAGCCTATCGACACCGAATTGTTGCTTAGATACCTTACACGAAAATGACAGGCAGGACACTTTTCCGATAGTTTAAATGTCAGTTTTTACAACTGAAGGATTAGAGACACCAAACTGACGAAATGTCAGAGTCATCCGAAAACGCAGGTGTGACACTTTTCTCACAATTTAGCTGTGAGTTTATATAATGAATTCTTTAGCGACTTGTAACTGATAGAAAATCTGTGACAAAAAGCAACGAGCGCGACATTTTTTTGATGTGTAAACTATCATTATTATTGACGGATCAACCATTAGTTATAAGAACCGACGATTTAAAATTTTACAAAAATAGCTACTATATTAAATCATCGGTAATTAATTACTTTCAAAATTTTTGTTGATTCTAATATTATCGATAACCGTTTTACCTATTCATCGATAGACCACACCGCACCGCCACCACCTGCCCAAAGAGGCCCATATTGGGTTTTACCGGCTTTGTCTGTCTTAATGAAATACTCCATACCGCAGATTAGCTTATTTAACTAAAGTTTAATAATCGTTTCTACCTGCAATCTCTCAGCTCGATCTATACACTCAGTCCATCATTTGTGCTCCTCTAGTGAGAAATTTTAAAGGACTAGGGCTAGTGTAAATCAGTAGTTTTACCGTACTCAATTATTATGATTTGGCTTAGGTCGTTTAGCAAATGGGTTAAAATATTTTGCCTACTTTTGGTAGTAGGGGTGTAAACGAGCCTCAGACTCAGCTCGTATTCTGCTCGTTTATATTTCGAGCTCAAAATGTGTGCTCATGTTCAACTCGTTTGCTTAGCGAGCCGAACACGAGCTGTTCACGAACAAAGAGTCGTTTTGACAAAACGTAATCATAATATGTTAAGGGTTGGGCAAGATTTAATAATTATATTTTATATTAAAACATCATTTGAATCTAATTTAATAATTTTTATTCTATTTATTTAAGTAATACTTTAATTGATTATAAATCTTCGTAGCCTTGTAGTCAATTATTTTTTTTTAAAATACTACTCATCAATATATATATATATATATATATATATATATATATATATATATATATATATATATATATATAGGGTTTCCATGGCTAAAGAATAATTTTATTTGAATTTTTTAAAATTAATTCTTTCATCCAAGTCAATTTTTGAGGGGATATATATATATATTTATATTTATATATATATTTAAAAGGTGAAATACACCTTTTCATATATGGCACGTGCAAAAAATAAACTTTAGGTGTTAGAATTATAAATACATAAAATAGAGATATTTTGGCTCAATATGTTGCCAAACTAGCATGAGATGGAGTAGCACGCCGTCTCTTAAAATAAATTTAAATCCTAGAAAATAATACAACTGTACCTCATAATCATTTAAAAAATAATAGGAAGATTTACAAGTTTATAGCTAACATCTAAAGTTTGATATTGACGCTATTATGAATTCATTTATAGAAAAGATGCGCTTTTATTAAATCTTAATTTGTCTTGTGAGAAATGTTTAAGAATAAGTGTGGTAGTGAACATGAATGAAAAAGAACAGATACGAGGAAGTTGGATGTACTCTTTCACCCATATTATATATCAAAAATAGCAATTACATTAAGAATGAGTGAGAGTTCTCCCCACATAAAAAATGTCAAGAAAGAAGAGCCCCCTTTTCTACATGCTATTGACTTCTATTTGTAGGACAAAAAGGGATAAAGTCTAAAATTACATGCATGCCCCTATTTTAATGGGAGAGTTACAGGTTATTATGGTATTTTTAATAATGAACCGTTTTAATAGGAGAGTTACATGTATTTATAACATTTTTATTAATGACCTGATTTTATAAGAAGTTACAAGTCTCTATGGTGTTTTTTTCATAACCATAACTGATTTTTGACACATTTTCACCACCTATCTTCTCATCTAGACCATTATAGTATCTCGACATTCATGCAGAACATTTTTGTCTATACATATTAAGTTTTCTAATTTTATTGCTTTTTGAATGTGAAGACTGTGATAACGATAAGAAAATTTTTAAAGTACAAAAAAGAAAACATGATTATGCTAATGAAACTTTCTATTTATGCATTCTCTACATTCTGTTCTAGCATCTATTGAACTATCTCACCTGGTTAGAAGCATTTTATTCAAATCAACTCTTTCGTAGGTGTTATGTCAAGGTATTCACTAGTTTGATTTGCATACATGTATTGCATGCTGACCCAGCTTCTTAAGAAATCACTGGTCGTGATATCATCCAACTCGCGTCTTAGTCTTCGTCCATCCCATTTGCTAGGTCGAACAGTTGGTTGTTCACTCATCCGAGAGTCTTTTATTTACTTGCGCCGATTGGGAGTTGATGCGATGCAACTTTAATTAAGCTTTAAAATACAAGATTTTGATACCACTTTTTAGAAGATTTAATTCCTGGCAAATGGCTTCAAAAACTTGATTTGCGAGGTTTACTTTTATATTTTATTAGATTTAATTATTGTAAAAGTCACAATTTTAAACGCAAGTATACATATCGTTCAAGTAATATAGAGCTTACAGTGGAGTCCTGGTTATCGATCCAATAGGGATAATAAAAAAAAAGTAAAAATATATAAAAACAATATTTTGAAATTTTCTTTAGCAAATTATATATACTTTTTTTATTTTTACTTTTACTTTTTACTTTATCTTATCTTATTCCCAGCAACAACGTCAAAAACTTGATGCGATGCGACTTTAATTAAGCTTTAAAATACAAGATTTTGATACCACCTTTTAGAAGATTTAATTCATGGCAAATGGCTTCAAAATCTTGATGTGCGAGGTTTGCTTTTATAATTTTATTAGATTTAATTATTGTAAAAGTCACAATTTTAAATGCAAGTATACATATCATTCAAGTAATACAGGGCTCTAGTAGAGTCATGGTTATCGATCCCACAGGGATAATAAAAACAAAAGATAAAAATATATAAAAACAATATTTTGAAATTTTCTTAAGCAAAATTATATATACTTTTTTTATTTTTACTTTTACTTTTTTACTTTATCTTATCTTATCCCAGCAATGACGCTAAAAACTTGATGCGATGCGACTTTAATTAAGCTTTAAAATACAAGATTTTGATACCACTTTTTAGAAGATTTAATTCTCGGCAAATGGCTTCAAAACTTGATGTGCGAGTTTACTTTTATAATTTTATTAGATTTAATTATCGTAAAAGTCACAATTTTAAACGCAAGTATACATGTTATTCAAGTAATACGGCGCTCAAGTGAGTCCCGGTTATCGATCCCACGAGGATAATAAAAACAAAAAGTAAAAATATATAAAAACAATATTTTGAAATTTTCTTATGCAAATTATATATACTTTTTTTAATTTTTAATTTTACTTTTTACTTTATCTTATCTTATCACCGGCAACGGCGCCAAAAACTAGATGCGATGCGACTTTAATTAAGCTTTAAAATACAAGATTTTGATACCACTTTTTAGAAGATTTAATTCCTGGCAAATTGCTTCAAAAACTTGATGTGCGAGGTTTACTTTTATAATTTTATTAGATTTAATTATTGTAAAAGTCACAATTTTAAACTCAAGTATACGTATCGTTCAAGTAATACAGGGCTCTAGTGGAGTCCTGATTATCGATCCTACAGGGATAATAAAAACAAAAAGTAAAAATATATAAAAGCAATATTTTGAAATTTTTTTAAGCAAATTATATATACTTTTACTAAAAAAAAGTAAGCAATAAGCAGGAAAGTAAAGTACGCAGTAATTTAATGCAATTATAAAAACTACTTTCTCCTTTTTAAACTAATCCAAAAATTATAGATTAATTATCTTTTGTAGGGAATTAAGATTATAGTATTGTGCCAAATAGAAACATTTCTATTCTTTTCCTATTTGGTCTAAGTGCAAAGAACACTAACTAATCTATAGTTAGGCTCAGGATGTGTTATTAGTAGAATGAGTTAATCTAGGCTCACACTACTAGATGTCTAAGGGTGGCTATGGTCGGCCCTACCAGTGACCCGTTACCTTTCTATAAACCAAATTATTAGAATTTAGTCTGTCACTCTAAAAACTAATTAATTCTACGCCCAATAAATAATATCTTCCTATTTATTTGCACTTCACCTGAAATAATCCGCATAAAGCCTTTGATTACCTTAAGGATTCATGTGATATCTACTAGTTATGAATTTATCTCCGGATAGGTCTCAAAATTCTTCAACAGGTTTTAACAAATTAAATGGCCAATTTAAAAAGTAAACTAAGATTAGGTATTAATATCATCACAATATTTTAAAATATTTTATATTTAATTCTCCTACGAAATTTAATTAATTTATAATCTTTTCATAGTTGAAAGGAGAAGATAACTAATTACTCATAACTCATTAAAATAACAGAACAAAACATATTTATAAAACTTTGAACCAAAGTACAAATACTTATATGAAGTGTTCCTTCAAGAGCTCTGCTGACTTCTACTGACTCCAACGCAATGATGAAAGACTCCAACAACAATTACACACAATAAACACTCAAAATAAACTTACTAGATGCAAAATAAAGTGGCACCCTAAGTATGGAAGAGACTAAAGTAAACTAGAATAAGCTAAAATGGGTATGTGTACTAAGAAGGGGGGTTTTGGTGCGATTTTCTCTGTAGAATGGGCTCCTATTTATAGAGCTCTGAATTTGACCAGTGGTTGCTTAACGCACCTCTTCAAAATTCGTCCAAATTCAACGTATCTTATAGAAGGTAACAATCGCGCCTATGCGCCAGGATCTGGCTCTTAGGCGCCGGACTTTGTGACCAGGTCGTTCACACCTCTTCACTTTGGGTCACACCTCTTCTCAATCCAAACCATTTCCTTGTGTCCAAATACATTGTATCACATGTCCTATACATTAGGAGTAACTTTTAGTCTTCTAGAAGCTCCAATAACAGCTTAACACCGTCAAAATAACTACCCAAAGTCATCAAAAAAACTTAACAGCATCTGTATCGAACTGACGCTTAGGCGCCGGACTCTAACGCCTAGGCGCCAGGCCAATAATTCCAAAAATTGCTCCATAAGCTCCTTTCTTGCTCCTTTTTGCACTTTTTTTCCTTCTTGGGCTCTTTTTAATTATCTACATCCAAAAACATGAAAATACCTTTCATTAAAGCATAATATCCTTAAGAATTAAATCATAAATAAGGCATAAAATGGTTATTTTTTAAGTGGATCAGGAGTCTTTTGTTTGCTTGCACTGGTGGGGAATCTTTTCTTTGCTCGCTAAGGAGGGGAGTCTTTTGTAAGCTCTCCATGAAAAGAATTTTATTTGATTGTCCCGGAGGAGAATTTTTTGTTTGCTCATCCTGGAGGGGATTCATTTGTTTTCTCACTCCAGAGGGATTTTTATTCGGAACACGGAGGTAGTTTTTTGGTTTTCTAGCCTTAAAGGAGAGTCTTGGGTTTGCTTAGCCTAAAGGACAGCCTTTTGTTGTTAACTTCTTATTCGCTCACTCGTTCTCCAAGTGTTAGTTGAACTTGGGAGAGCATTAGATAAATTCTTGTCATATCACAATAAAGTTGTGAAGAAACACTCCTTTTGTTTACTCTACGAGATGTCAACCACTTAGAATTAATCGAATGGTGGGAAGGTACTGTTGACTAGCTTGTTTCGACTGTCGGTAGACGACCATCCATTTTGTGGTACTTGCCTCCTAGCCTAAGCCTCTAGGAAGATGGAAAAAAATAGTGTTTTTTACTCCGGATATATTGTTACATGAACTCCTTAACGTGCTCTTGTTAGGAACACCTCTGAGGTGCATTCCTCCTCGTTAGTGTTGCTTCCCTTCTTGTTGATAACATAATGCACGCCCACTGCATCATTTAGATGTTGAATCCAAATTAGTTTTGTGAGGTATGCTCTATGGATTAGAGCGGTAAGAATGTTGAGAGAGAAAAGGAAAGAGGCAAAAGAAAATAAGAAACATGTACGCATAGACTTGCCCTGTAGGAGTGAACTTTGATGTTCTCAGGCTCTTTGACCTCTTATATATATAAAAAATAGTTCACTACAGGAAAAAATCTAAAAATAATGGAAAAACCGATGATTTACCTTTGCATAGCAGTAAATGTTCCATTTTCTGATGGTGTTGCCACGATGTATGTTCTGAGCTATTTCTGATGGCTTAACAATAGGGCATGTCATCACTTATAAATAGTAACATTTTTTCTAAGGGTTTTAATCCTTATCGATGCCTTATGCCGTCAATTAAATGTAAATATTAACTAACAGACATATTTTGTAGGTTATCAATAAACCAACCATTTGACGGGGTGCTAATGGAAGAGCTTTCTTAATAAGCAATGATCTTAACTATCGGTAATAATATAAATTACCGACTGTCTGGCGACAGTTTATGTTTAGGTTATTTGTAACGGCATAACTACAAAATTTCCATCTCTTATTAATATGAATATTTTTGTTGACGGTTTTTATTATTACGAAAGCAATAAGTTGTAGGTTAGAAAAGTATATTAACAGGCGATCATTTGTCATTTGTTATCTTCAAACTGCAATTTGGCGGGGTATTAACCGGCGCACTTTTATAATAATCTACGGGAATTACTGTTGATAATAGTATTAAGAACTGACGAATTTGAAGCCGTGTCTAAGTCGTTGGAAATAATCCATTATAACGTCAAAATTACAACCCTGCCCCTCTTGCTCTAATCCCCTCTCCTCTTGTTCCTCTCTAGCCGAAGCCCTCTCTCTCCCCAAACCCTTGTATGTCCTTCCACCCCTCTTTGTTTCTTCCAAAACCATCACCTTAAGCACCAAACCCTCACGATACAGTCATTAGAAGCCAGCTAGGAACACAACGACGGGATCATGACTTACGGTGACTGGAAACTACCACTTTTCTCCTCCTTCTGCTCCTCTCCTACCTTGAAACTATCGAGGAAGATAACTCCTCTTCATTTACTTTTTTTATTTTCAAATATTTTTGAAAAATATGTTTAGGGCTTAGGGTTTATGATCGCTGAAAAATTTATTAAGAAATTCATACCTATTTTTGATGAAATTGCACTTTAAAGAAGGGTATTTTCTTTATTTTGTTGCAGGAATAAATAATTTAGGTGATAAAAGCAAAAATCATAAAAAGGAGCGAATTTGGAGCAAAATCATGCAATTTAGTCTGAGTCGCCGACGGCGAGATCGAGCCCGCCGACGGCGAGGTTGCAAGAAGAAAATTCGAAGAATTTATAACTCGTCTCGCTGACAGCGAGCCCGAGCCCGCTGACAGCGAGCTAGAGCGGTTTGAAGATCTTCTAGAAGCCTCGCCGACAGCGAGGTAGTCGTCGCCTACTGCGAGGTAGTTCAAATGGCACAGATACATTGAACCTGGACACTTTTTGAAGGGATGCTTACGCACCTCTTGGTCCTTTGCTCACCTCTATATATAGAGGCCGAAAATCAGTCTTTAAGAGTAGTTATATGTGTATTTTATATAGTTTTATGTGTCAATTTGTGTTCTAAGTGCGTTAAGTCCAGTTTTGTGTCTTTTTGTGTGTCTTTGAGAGTTATAAGTAAGTTTTTAGTGAGTTAGTGAGTTTTTTAGTGAGTCTTGCTGTACTGGAAGGAAGAGTCAAAGGAACTGCGAGGAGTCTGCTTGGGGATAAATCGAGATAAGTATTTGTATTTATTGTTTTTAACTTTAAATGAAATCCATGCTTAGTTTAGTTCCCATGCATTCTGAGTAGTTTATTAGTCTTTCTCCCTGTTTATGAAATTAAGTGACTTGATGAAATTAAAATAGAGATACTTTTATATATATTAATAAATTGTGATAATTTTTATTTAAAACTTAATTTACTTTCAAACTGGCCATTTGATTTGTTAAAATATGTTGATTATCAACTATAGTAAAAATTACATCTGATATTCGGGGAATTCAAAAGCCTTGGAAGGAGGGTGCAAATAAATAGGGAAATAATATCACCGGGGCGTAGAATTGAGCATTTTAGTGTGACGGACTAAAATATTCAATTCGGTCCTATTGTTTGAGAGCTGAAGTGTAGATGTTAGCCCTCGGGCGAGGGGAACGTGGGAGCTCGAAGTGGCGATCGGTATCCTCCCAACCTAGCCGCAGATTCGGTAATCGAACATAGGATTAGTCGATATTCTTTACACCGGACCAAAGGGTAAAGAATAGGAATGCTCCTATTTGTCACAATACCTTAAAATTATCTATTTAAATTCATCAATCACTTAAATTTCTAAACAAGGGGAAAGATACTTTTTACGAATAATTAAGACTTATTTAGCAATTAGTTTAATTTCCTGCACTTTCAATACGTATTAATTTTCTACTTAGTTAAGTTACCTAATTAAAATACTTAGTTTACTTTATTGCGCTCAAATTTAAAATTCCAAATTTTCGTATACTATTTTAAAAATTATTATTATTATTTTAAATTAGTTGTTATTTAATTTTCTCTTTCCTCGTGGGATCGTTAACCGAGACTCCACTAGAGCCCTGTATTACTTGATACGATACATATACTTGCGTAGCATCCACAACATAAACAATTACAATTCTATACATATAAATAGCGGGGTCAAGTTTTTGGCGTCGTTGCAATTAAATTAAAAATATCATAATATAAAATTGTGGGTCAAGTTTTTGGCGCCGTTGCCGGGAGAGTAAGAAAAATTTACTAAAGTAACAGACTATTTTAAAATAATCATAATAAATAAATTAATATCTATTCCGAAATTGTATGCGCAAATTTGGAAACGAAAATTTAATACCTTACGATTCGAATTAGAGCGTACAATTAAAAGAATTAGAAAACAAAAGAAACAAATTATAAATTTAACACAAATGGCGAATATTCCCGAAATTCAAAATATGAACCAACAAAGACCATTAAGAGATTATGCCAACCCTACATCGGATGAAATTCATTTAACTATTCAAAACCCCGATGTAGCTGCTAATTCATTTGAACTTAAACCCGCAATTATCCAAATCGTACAAAACAATCAATTTAGTGGTTCACCTATTGAAGATCCTAACTTACATCTTGCTAGTTTTCTAGAACTTTGTGCTACTTTTAAATATCAAGGAGTATCTGACGATGCTATAAGACTTAGAATTTTTCCTTTTTCATTAAGGGATAAAGCTAAAATGTGGTTGAATTTGTTAGCACCTGGATCTATTAAAACTTGGGGAGAATTATCACAAAAATTTCTATCCAAATATTTTCCACCATCTAAAACTGCTAAGTTTAGAAATGATATAACTTCTTTTTGTCGATTAGATGGAGAATCAATATATGAAGCTTCGGGAGAGATTTAAGGAACTTCTTAGGAAATGCCCACATCATGCGCTACCAGATTGGTCGATTATTCAAACCTTTTATAATGGATTAGTAGGATCTTTAAGATCAATCATCGATGCCTTCACTTGGAGGTTCATTAATGTCTAAACCATTTGATGAAGCTTATGCACTAATCGAAGAAATGACAATAAATAATTTCCAATGGCTCGCTGATAGAGTAAATCCTAAAAAGATAGCCGAGCATTCATGAAAACGATGCAATATCTATGTTAGCTTCTCAAATTGTTCGCTATATCTAAGAAATTAGATCATTTTGGAATGAACTACTCTCCTATTTTAGAAGAAAACTCATACTGGACAAATCATAGAATCTCAAACTAATTATGAAACTTTAAATGCTATTAATAATAGAACTAATAACCCTTATTCAAACTATTATAATCCTCGGTTGGAAAACTCATCCAAATTTTAATTGGAATAACACATCTAATCAACAATGGATGAATCAACCTAATCAAGCAAATCCAAACTATAAACCTAATTACCCACCTCGATTTAATAACAATAACCCTCAATTCAAGGATAAGAAATTATCCATGGATGAATTAATTTTGAATATGGGTCATCGACTACAAAATCAAGGAAATCAACTACAAATTCAAGGAAATCAATTACAAATTCAAGGAACATCTATTAAAAATATCGAAACTCAACTTGGACATATTGCTACTCGCGCTAAATAATAGAATACCTGGAACTTTTCCTAGTAATGTGGAAATAAATCCTAAAGATCAAGGAAAAGAACAAATTAAAGCAATACAACTAAGGAGTGGAAAAGAATTAGAACCTCAAATTCAAAAAGAACTTGAAAGCCAAAAAGAGGAAGTGGAAATTGAAAAGGAAACAATTCAACAAGATTCAAACTTGGAACATCCTTTAATACCTATGTAAATTTCTGTTGAAAAACCTCCACCACCATTTTCTCAACGACTAGCTCAACATAAAAAAGATAAACAATTTGCTAAATTCCTTGAAATATTAAAGAAATTAACAATTAATATACCTTTTGTTGAAGCTTTAGATCAGATGCCAAATTATGTAAAATCTATGAAAGATATTCTAAATAAGAAAAGAAAATTCACCGATAATGAAACGAGTCGCACTTAGTGAAGTGTGTAGTGCTATTATTCGAAGAAGCTTCCGAAAAATTGAAAGATCCTGGTAGTTTCACTATACCCTGCGCTATAGGAGAAAAATTTTATGGAAAAGCTTTGTGTGACTTAGGAGCAAGCATCAATCTAATGCCTCTATCGATTTTTAAGAGATTAGGATTAGGAAAAATTACACCTACTTCAGTAACCCTTCAATTAGCTGATCGTTCGGTTACTTATCCTAAGGGAGTTATTGAAGATGTGTTAGTAAAGGTGGATAAATTTATCTTCCCAGTATATTTTATTGTTTTAGATATGAAGGAAGATAAAGAAATTCCTATCATTTTAGGAAGACCATTTTTAGCTACTTGGAAAAGCTATGATTGATGTTCGAAAGGAGAATTAATTATGAGAGTAAATGACCAAAAAGTTACATTTAATATTGCAAAATCAATGAAATATCCTGCGCTAGAAAAAGATGATGAATGTTTTCGGATGGAAATACTTGAATATTTACAACAAGAACATTTTAAGGAATATTACGAGGATAAATTAGAAAAAGAAAACACTGAATTAATTGAAGATAATCATGAAGAACTAGATTTTATTCGGGAAAGATTTGAATTTTTGGATAATACTGAAAATATCGATAAGAATATAGTTCCATCAATTATTAAACCTCCCGAACTTGAGCTAAAAATATTACCCGATCATTTGAAATATGCTTATTTAGGTAATTCTTCAACTTTACCAGTTATTATTTCATCCGCATTAAACGAATCTCAAGAACAAAAACTTTTAGAAACTTTAAAAAAATATAAAAAAACTTTTGGTTGGACTTTAGCAGATATTAAAGGAATTAGTCCTTCAATCCGTATGCATAGAATTATTTTAGATGATGAACATAAACCTAAAGCAGATCCCCAAAGGAGATTAAACCCGATAATGAAAGAAGTAGTTAAGAAAGAAATTTTAAAATGGTTAGATAATGGTATTATATATCCTATTTCGACGAGTGCTTCGGTAAGCCCAATTCATCGTGTTCCTAAGAAGGGAGGAGTGACGAGTCACCGCCAATGAAAATAACGATCTTATTCCTATAAGACAAGTTACTCGGTTGGCGTATATGTATTGATTATAGGAAATTAAATACCGCCACCGGGAAAGATCACTTCCCTTTACCATTTCTAGACCAGATGTTAGATAGATTAGCCGGACATAAGTATTTTTGTTTTCTAGATGGATACACCGGTTATCATCAAATACAAATTGCTCCTGAGGATCAAGAGAAAACTACATTTACTAGTCCTTATGGAACTTTCGCTTTTTGAAGAATTCCTTTTGGATTATGTAATGCACCAGACAACATTCCAGGAGATGTATGATGTCTATATTTAGTAAGTTAATTGACAATGGAATAGAAGTATTTATGGATGATTTCTCCGTATTTGGAACATCATTTGACACATGCTTAACTCATCTTGAAAAAGTATTAGAAGTATGTGAGAAAACAAATTTAGTTCTAAATTGGGAGAAATGTCAATTTATGGTTGCGGGCGGCATTGTATTAGGGCATAAAATTTCGGAAAAGGCATGGAAGTGGACCCGCAAAAATTCAAGTTATAGCTAAATTACCACCTCCAACTACGGTAAAAGGGGTAAGAAGTTTTCTTGGACATGCTTGGATTCTACGGACGCTATATAAAAGATTTTTCAAAAATTACTAAACCTCTATGCCAACTTCTCGAAAAGGACAAGAAATTTGAATTTACAATCGAATGCCCGAATGCTTTTGAACTCTTAAAAGAAAAATTAATTACAGCACCTATAATAGTTTCACCTAACTGGGAGAAACCATTTGAGCTTATGTGTGATGCTAGTGATTATGCTGTAGGAGCAGTTCTTGGGCAAAGATATGAAAAGATTTTTAAAGTTATATACTATTCTAGTAAAACTCTAAATGATGCTAAAATAAATTATACAGTTACAGAAAGAGAACTATTAGTGGTAGTATATGGTTTTAATAAATTTAGACCTTATCTGATTGGAACAAAATGTATCGTGCATACTGATCATTCTGCTATCAAATATTTAATGCAAAAGAAAGATTCCAAACTAAGATTAATTAGATGGATGCTATTAATGCAAGAATTCGATTTTGAGATCGTTAATAAGAAAGGAACTCGATAATCAAATTGCGGATCATTTATCAAGATTAGAAAATCATGAATTATCCGATATTGAAAATGAAATTATAGACGATTTTCTCGATGAACAACTATATAATATCAATGAGTGGAAAATACCATGGTATGCTTGATATAGTAAACTATATAGTTAGTAATATTTTACCACCTATGCTAACTTTGCAACAACGGAAAAAATTCATCCATGATACGAAAACTTATTTTTGGGATGAACCATATTTATATAAGCAATGTAAGGATTTAATTATTAGAAGATGTGTACCTTATGAAGAAATCGAACCAATTATTCAAAAATGTCATGATTCTAATTTTGGAGGACATTTTGGGACCGATAAAGCCGCTTATTAGATTCTACAATCTGGATTTTACTTGGCCTACTCTATTTAGAGATGTATATAGATATATTAAAACTTGCGATAAATGCCAAAGAGTAGGAAATATATCTAGAAGAAACGAAATGCCTCTAAACTTTATATTAGAAGTTGAAATTTTTGATGTTTGGGGATTAGATTTTATGAGACCTTTTATTCCTTCGTTTGGAAACTCATATATATTAGTAGCTGTTGATTATGTTTCCAAATGGATTGAGGCACAAGCTTTACCTAGGTGTGATGCTAAGAGTGTTTCAAAATTTCGATGAAAAATATTTTTACTAGATTTGGAATGCCGAGAGTGATTATCACTGACGGAGGAACTCATTTTAGAAATAAATACATTCACAAACTAGTAGAAAAATACAATATTACTCATAAGATATCCACTGCTTATCATCCACAGACTAGCAGATTAGCTGAAGTATCTAATCGTGAGATTAAACGTATTTTAGAAAAATCTGTAAACCCAAATAGGTTAGATTAGTCTATTAGATTAGACACTGCATTATGGGCTTATAGGATCTGCTTATACAACTCCGATTGGAATGACTCCTTACGAGCTTATATATGGAAAAACATGCCACTTACCGAGTTGAATTAGAACATAAAGCTTATGGGGCGATTAAAGAATTTAATTATAATATGAAGGAAAGCTGGTGAGAAAAGATTGTTGCAATTAAATGAATTGGAAGAATTAAGAAATGAATCGTATGATAATGATCGAATTTATAAAGAAAAGATGAAATTATGGCATGATCGGAAGATTAATCGGAGAAATTTTGAACCGGGACGGGAAGTTTTGCTATATAATACTAGATTGAAATTATTTCCTGGAAAATTGAAGTCTCGATGGTTAGGACCTTTCACCATAACTCAAATATTTTCATACGGAACTATAGAAATCGAAGATCCAAAAGCTGGACATAAATTTAAAGTTAATGGACATAGATTAAAACCATATTTCGAAGGTATAAGACCTAACTATAAAGAGGTTTTAATGCTTAGTCGACTCGATTAATAATTGAAATTAGGTCGGGCTGACGACGTTAAACCAAGCGCTTTATGGGAGGCAACCCATATTAGTTATCTATTTTTATTGTATCTTAATAGTTAGTTTATATTATTGAAACTTTACTACTAAATTATTATTAAAAATCATCACATATTCGAACCATTATGATGAGAAAAGAAATTATTCGATTTAGAGCGAAATTGGACATTATTTTGAAATCTCGCCGACGGCGAGGTCGATACTCGCCGACAGCGAGGTTCGCGCTTAATTTAACTTAGTTTATTTATAAGCTCGCCGACGGCGAGAAACGAGCCCGCCGACGGCGAGATCCCGAAAGGCGGCTTTTATAACTAAGTCGCCGACGGCGAGAAACCTCCCGCCGACGGCGAGGAAGTTATAAAAATGAGTTATATATACTTTAAATGCTGATCTGGACGGTTTCAACACCAATTCCTTTGTGAAAACCCCCTCTTAAACCATTCTAAGTCTGCCTTCTTCACTAGAATTCATTCCATTCACCATAATGGCCTCCAAATTCTTAGATTCCTCTAAACCTGGAGTGTTTAACCGGAGGAAATTTGTGAGTGCGGAAGCGCAGACGGATCTTCAACAAGGTTTTGGTAAAGAAAAGAGTTATTAAGGAACGGGGATTTGTCAATCGAGGATTAGAGAATTCCACTACTAAGATAGAAGAAACGATCGCACAGCAGGCATCGAGAGGTATTTTGTTACACAACGTCTGTCGTTGTTATTCCGGTTGTGAAAGAGTTCTACTCTAACTTACATGCGATCAACAACGGGAATATCTACGTCTGAGGAAGATGGGTGATGTTTACTCCATCAAGAGTAAATGAATTATTCTCTATAGAAAACACCCCGGTATGTCACTATTCAAATTTTGTGCCTTCTCGATATAATATGAATGAGATATTTCAATAACCGGTCGATGAACCGGAAGATTGGGAAATGCGTGAAGACGGGTATGTTAGTTTCTCGCGTCACTTTTGAATCTCGTCTCAAAGCACTGGCACTTTTTCATCTCATCTAAATTGTTACCTACTATGAGGGTAAACAAAGTTTCAAAGGAATGCGCTATATTGAATTATTGTATTTAAATTGGATTGCCTATTGATGTTGGATCAATAATTGTTAAGTCTGCATTGAGTTTAATTGTGCATGGGTCAGTTCACGGACTAGGACACCCATCTACTATTTTTGCATTATGCAGTCAGTACCAGGTTTCTTATGAAGCTTGGGAAAAGGTTCTGTTACCTTGGAAGCCGCTTGATCCTACAGATATGTTCCCTACTTTAGATAATAATGAAGACATTACATTTATTTCTGATAGAGCTTCACAGAATAATCCTATAGCAAGGCCTATTTCAGATAAAACGGAGTTACTTATGAAGAAAATTAATGGAATGGAGAAAGAACTACGGAATGTGAGAGATTTAATCGACAATATATCCGATTTATTTGATCACATTGATCGGAGGATGAAGGAACACTTCGATCATTCGGACACTTGGAAGCTAGCTTTCTTCATTTACTGAGACAGAAGGGTTGGATCACTGAAGAATCTGCTTCGGAATTTCCCTTCAGGCCTTTCTATAACTTATTTGTACATCATCGTCATATAGGAAATATCAGAGAAGATGAAGATTCTGACCTTGAAGAGTAGTAGTAAAGATTTTCATAGTATGTTTGTATTTATGTTATTTGATTTGATTTAGATTTTATTATGTGTGGAGTGATGACTTGAATATCTCAAACTTAGTTGGGATATGCGTCATAGTTTTGTATCAGCATTTAGTGTGTCGTGGATTGATTTGCGATGCTGATTGGTAGTAAGGATTGAAGTTTGAAGTTTGATTATAGAGTTTTAAATTATGCTAGTTTGTATGTCTCATGGATTTCAATATTAAAGTTAATTTGTTGTGTTGTGTGAATTTGTTTGTGTATAAGTAGCTAATCTTCATATTAAATTAATAAATGATATGATCGGAAATATAATATAAGGCAAATCGAGGTTGAAAATGATTGACGAAATTCAAAAATTGAAATTTTTAGGACCTCGCCGACGGCGAGAAAAATCCCGCCGACTGCGAGATCGATCTCGCTGACAGCGAAGAATTTCTATCCGACGGCGGATTTTTCCCGAAACTTTTGCCTTATGGAATTAATTAGCTCGCTAACGGCGAGAAAAATCTCGCTGACAGCGAGAACGCAAAAAGACCTATATTTGACCGGTCAACCGACACTATTCATCATCCCCTTCCTAAAATTTTCGAAAAATCCGACCTAGGGCTTGAGAGATCTTGGATTTGAAGCGATTTCAACACTTTTTGACACCGGATTTCATCTCCCCTTGGTAAGAGCTTCACTCCTATGCAAAAAATTTTGATTTTCACCATTGATTTCTTCTACATTGGGATATTTTGAAAAATTTTGAAATGTGAAGAAAATACTTGGAAGAATTTCATAGAAATCGATTTAAATGGATTTTAGTTGTTGTGGGAAGCCTTATTAGTAATATTTTGGAGTTTAGTTAAAATTTTGTAAATTTCACGGATCGAAAAATGGCTCCACGACAAAAACGTCGAGTAGAGTTCGACGAAAACCGATTCATCAATGCACGAGCACGAGGCAAAATATTTTGAAAATATACGGGGAAGAAAGTGCATTGCGGATCGAGTATTCAAGAATCCGAGGAGGAGAAGTAGAGCGAGTTATAAAGGAGCGAGGATGGGAAAACTTCGTTTCGTTGCCAACGGAAGCAGTCGTAGAAGTTGTAAAGGAATTTTATACAATCTTAACACGAGCGAGAAGATGCACCGGTTAAAGTTAGAGGATTTTTCGTAGATTTCAGCGCTGCTAGAATAAACGCATATTATGAAGTTCAAGACACACGGAGTGAATATGAAACTTTTGGAACTATGGAAGGACCATTAGAAGAGGTGATTGACTTTCTCACTGATGGGAAAGGAGTCTGGAAGATAAAGCAGCGAGAACGGGTAAACTTCCCTCTTTCTATGCTAAATGCAACATCAAAAGCCAGGCATTATTTTATTTGCTCTACTTTGTTACCTACCTACCATCATAGTGAGGTAACAAGAGATGAGTAGTTCGAATTACGTATTCGGAACCGGAAGAGTATTAATGTGGGAAGTGTTATATATAAAAACATATTAGCACGTCTGCTAGAAATGAAAGTGGAGGAGGATTAGGACATCCTGGTCTTATCTATGCACTTTGCCAATTATCTGGGGTAGAGGCAAGAGATGATGATGAATGGATAGAGTCTATGAAACCCCTAACTCAGGCTAATATAAAGAAATATGAATCCCACGAAAGTTGGAGATCAGGAGTGAGAAGTTATTTCACTCGGTCCGGTAGAGATATACCCTCTACTAGCTATGAACCTCCCGAGTCTACCACCCCTACCCTTCAAGATCCGATGAATGAATTAACCCCGAGTAGAAAGAGTTTTGAGTTATTTGGAGAAAATATGGAAAGAAGATTTGAGCATATAGATCGAAAGGATTGGAGGCTTGGAGAGAAGACACGATTATGATAGTGAATATCTCCAGGCGACATTCGGAATACGAGATTGCATACTATGAAGCCGAGCGTCGCTATAGGAGTGGTGATTTAGATGTTGTCTTTCCGCAGTGCCCCCGATATTCACGAGTACCAGCTGCTCGGTCTTCTCGACCTACGGATCAGGGAGGAGATGATATAGCCTGGGACTTTAATGTTGAAGATTAAGACTTTATTTGTTTGTTTGTTTAATGTTAAGTTATTTAAAAAAAAAAAAAACTTTTATATGTTTGTAATATTCAGTACTTTATGTTGTAAGACATTAGATGTTTGTTAGATTAATCTACTTGGATTGTTATAGTAGTTTAGTTTTTGTTTTTTTTGTGTGTGTTAGTTAATTGCATTTGTTTTTATATTAATTAGGATGTTAGTTTTCTTTAGTATGTTTTTATTTTCTATTATTCTGTATTGTTTTAAGTTTTAAAATTGTTAATTTGTTAGTTCAATTGTTTTTAATATGTTAGTGATTCATAGGTGTAATGTAGAGTTAATTTTAATTGTTGTGTTTAATACTTATCTCAGATTTTATCCCTGCATTTTTCTTGTTATATATATATAGAGAATACTAACAAGATACAGGTTCAATGAAAAATGAAAAAGCCTGCAAAAATTTCAAAGAAAAAAAAAAGAAGAAATACCTAAACTTCAAAGGTATGATTTATTTACTCTCCATTTTTCATTATTTAGAGTAGATATAAAAATTTAAGTTTGGGGGGAGTAAAATACAAATTTAGTTATTAACTTGTTTTCAATTTCTATTTTCAAATTATTATAAAAATGATTTTTATAGCAAATTTTTCAATTTGATTTAATATGAATTATTTTTTTAATTATTATAAAAGGTTAAATGAAATATTTCTAGTACTTTAATTAATTAAATAGAATAAACTATTTGGTTAAAGGGAATAAGAATATAGTAAACTATTTTTAGTAAGGAAAACTATATTCTAAAATTAAAATTCTTAAGTATTCAAGTGAAAAAGAAAAGATTGAAAATCAATGAAGTAAAAACTATGAAGTATATATAAGCTAAGAAATATTTCTAAGTTTCAAATTTAGGAAAATGAAAATGAAGTTCAAAATTATTAACAGACTTTCCAGATACAGTAATCATCATTAGAAAAAAAAAAAAAGAAAAGAAAAGAAAAAAAAAGAAAAAGAAAAAGAAAAAGAAAAAGAAAAATAAGGAGAAGCTTGAGGAGATGCCTTATCAAAAATTGGCTTCATTTGAATTAACCTAAAGGAAAAAAACTTAGATATTTCCAAACTTATGTTTATGGATTAGAATTTTACCTAATAGTGTTTTCTTGAATTTCTTATCATATGAATATCTTAAGTAGTTATTCTTTTAAATATAGTCATTCCTAAAATGAATAGTAAACTAGAAATCTTAGACCTGATAACTAAATAATTTATTTCTATAAGATTAATTAAATTACATGAATTATTTTTGTTTAACTTCATTATGATATTAATTAATCTAATTCATAGTTTATTTAAATTGAAAAATCTTATTATAAAACTCATTATTTTTATGTAGTACTAAAAATTACTTGAGAACAAGTAATAAGTAAGTTTGGGGGATTTTGATCGCTAAAAAATTTATTAAGAAATTCATACCTATTTTTGATGAAATTGCACTTTAAAGAAGGGTATTTTCTTTATTTTGTTGCGAGAATGAATAATTTAGGTGATAAAAGAAAAAATCATAAAAAGGAGCGAATTTGGAGCAAAATCTTGCAATTTGTGCTGAGTCGCCGACGGCGAGATCGAGCCCGCCGACGGCGAGGTTACAAGAAGAAAATTCTGAATAATTTATAACTGTCTCGTCGACAACGAGCTCCGAGCCCGCCGACGACGAGCTAGAGCGGTTTGAAGATCTTCAGAAGCCTCGCCGACAGCGAGGTAGTTCGTTGCCGACGGCGAGGTAGTTCAAATGGCACAGATACATTGAACCTGGACACTTTTTGAAGGGATGCTTACGCACCTCTTGGTCCTTTGCTCACCTCTATATATAGAGGCCGAAAATCAGTCTTTAAGAGTAGTTATATGTGTATTTTATATAGTTTTATGTGTCAATTTGTGTTCTAAGTGCGTTAAGTCCAGGTTTTGTGTCTTTTTGTGTGTCTTTGAGAGTTATAAGTAAGTTTTTAGTGAGTTAGTGAGTTTTTTAGTGAGTCTTGCATGTGCTGGAAGGAAGAGTCGAAAGGACTGCGGGGAGTCTGCTTGGGGATAAATCGAGATAAGTATTTGTATTTATTGTTTTTAACTTTAAATGAAATCCATGCTTAGTTTAGTTCCCATGCATTCTGAGTAGTTTATTAGTCTTTCTCCCTGTTTATGAACTTAAGTGACTTGATGAAATTAAAATAGAGATACTTTTATATATATTAATAAATTGTGATAATTTTTATTTAAAACTTAATTTACTTTCAAACTGGCCATTTGATTTGTTAAAATATGTTGATTATCAACTATAGTAAAAATTACATCTGATATTCGGGGAATTCAAAAGCCTTGGAAGGAGGGTGCAAATAAATAGGGAAATAATATCACGGGGCGTAGAATTGAGCATTTTAGTGTGACGGACTAAAATATTCAATTCGGTCCTATTGTTTGAGAGCTGAAGTGTAGATGTTAGCCCTCGGGCGAGGGGAACGTGGGAGCTACGAAGTGGCGGTCGGTATCCTCCCGGCCTAGCCGCGATTCGGTAATCAAACATAGGATTAGTCAATATTCTTTACACCTAGACCAAAGGGTAAAGAATAGGAATGCTCCTATTTGTCACAATACCTTAAAATTATCTATTTAAATTCATCGATCACTTAAATTTCTAAACAAGGGGAAAGATACTTTTTCTGAATAGTTAAGACTTATTTAGCAATTAGTTTAATTTCCTGCACTTTCAATACGTATTAATTTTCTACTTAGTTAAGTTACCTAATTAAAATACTTAGTTTATTTTATTGCGCTCAAATTTAAAATTCCAAATATTCGTATACTATTTTAAAAATTATTATTATTATTTTAAATTAGTTGTTATTTAATTTTCTCTTTCCTCGTGGGATCGATAACCGGGACTCCACTAGAGCCTCGTATTACTTGATACGATACGTATACTTGCGTAGCATCCACAACATAAACAATTACAATTCTATACATATAAATAGCGGGGTCAAGTTTTTGGCGTCGTTGCAATTAAATTAAAAATATCATAATATAAAATTGTGGGTCAGTTTACCAACTAGGACCAAAGATTTTTCTATTTTTGTTGGACTACATCAGGGATCAACTTTAAGCCCATACTTTTTGCTTTTGTTACCTTGGTGTTTGCTTTTCTCTTGTGATATCCTTCTTATGGATAAGACAGGTGAAAGATTTTTAGGAAAAGTGATATATATACACGTGCCACGATCAAACCATTGTGAGTTTCATAAAATGAAAAATATGGGTTGGGGTTTTGTCATGACCTTTGATTTGAGTGAGAATTTGAAAACGGAAGAAAGCGGGTGCTTGATTAGTCATTAGCTATTTTTTGGGTGCCTATATGTAATCGCTCTGAAACCTAAAAAATAGAGGTCGATATTTGATTCTAAAGGTCGTTGTTTGAGAAGATCTAGAACTGAATACATGAAATGTAATTCTAGTTGTAGTAGCTCCAGTGGCTGAGTTGTAACTATAGGTGCTCAAATCATTAAAAGGTGTGAACATTGTTGATAACTCTAGTCTCTTATTCAATGTTTAGGTTATATAGATGGGTATGTAATTAGTATACTTCAAGTTGATTGGTTGAAGTGGTGGAATGCATCCGGCCTATTGTGTGAATATACTGCTTAGACTTAAGGGAAATTTTATAAGATAGTGGTGAGACCTCTATGGAACAGAAAGTTAGGCTTAGATTAAAGGGCTATTCAATTGAAAGCAGGATATAGTTTGAATGGATTTAATAAATCCTGCAAATTTGAAATTATCAAATCTTTAGTTAAGAGCCAAATGTGGAATATAATTTAGTTCAAAAAATGATAATCGCTTGAAAATGAATTCAAGGTTTGACTTACATATGAAATTCAAATTAAAATAAACACACCGAGGTACAAGCCAAAATTTTGGATTAAAGATATTTGGAATCAAGATCATCTCAGCTCGAAGTCAGATAGCTTAAAATTTTAGAAATGTTAGTTCTGTCAAACATTAATAAACGATCAAACATTGATTCATAATTGATTAATACTTATGTCTCTAATAGTGTATGCCACTGTAGCTACACTAGCCCTCTCATAAATATACTTGTTTCATATTTTGTCTCCAAATGAAAAGCTAATCATAAACCTAAGCATCATCGCATTTGCAACTTCTAACAAGATTACTTACATACCTTTAAATAAAATATGAGAATAAAATATTTCATATGATTTAAGAATTTTTATTTCTTCCTCCATTGGGAAATCTAATTTCCATTTTAAAAAGGAGAAGTTGATTTCCGATTGGAGAAAGAAATGAAAAATCATACATGATATGAAACAATTCCTTCTCAAAATTTATTTATAGGTGTAAAAGTAATCAGTAAGAGGCATTGTTGAGACAAGAATACTTTTGTGGACCATTGGCTTTATATTTTTAGAGAAAATTTTAAAAAAATATACTCATGAAAGTGTTGGTTTAGCTATAGTGAGAAAGAAGATTAGAGATAAATGTTCATCAATTATCGATCCTTGATGACCCTAACAGCCTCAGTAGGTTGTTAACATTATGATTCGAGCTTAATTGTTGTTGGATCTAAAGAAATTTTGGCTCAAAATTAAAATAAAAAATTTTTTAGTGATGATTATTGTCTAGTATTAAGAAAAATAATTCTGACAATTTATTTTTATCTTTTTCTAATATTGTCTGCAACTATAGCTACTCCAACCCTATCACAGGCATATTTATTTCGTATTTTAATTCCATTTGTAAAGCTAATAATAGAGCTAAGTATTCTCTTCTAGCAGCCCCTTATGTGATTGATTGCACACCTGGAAATATTTTCTTATAAGAAGATATTTCATATGATGTAAAGAGTATTCAATGTTTTCTCCTTTGCGAAGTCCAATTTCCATTGTCGTAATGAAAATTTACTTTGAAATCTAATTTGCAAGTTTTAAGATGGGAATTCACATCAAAATCTAGTTTCCATTGTTGTAATTCCTATTTTAGCAATGCGAATTAGATTTTGAAGTGAATATACAAATTGGAAATTAGACTTAATACTTAGATTTGAGTAAATTTCTATTTTTGTGATGAAAATTAGACTTCATACTTGATGTGCGGTGAAAACTCTTAAATCATATGAAATATTTACTTCTAAGAACATATTTTCAGGTGCCCAATCAATCACATATGGGGTTTAAGGAGATGAGAATGCTTAGATTAATGTTTGGCTTTTCATTTGGAGATTAAAACGTGAAAGAAATATACTCATACAAGGTTTAGTATAGCTACCACATTGAGCCTGTCGACAACATGTATGTTATATTTAAGTAATTGATAGTAATCTTTTTATTTTCTCAATTGAATATAATTTTAGTAATTTATTGTTTTAAGACTCTATCCCCCGACCTAAAATAGTCATTTCATTTGAGATATCATTTTGGGCAAGTTCAACCTTCATACTTGTCGTGGAAGGAGATCCCAATGGCAGTTCAACATATCTGGTTTCAGGAGTTTACTGTACGTATCATTCATTAAAATTTTAAGTTAAATTTACTTATGCATCGTACTAAAATAATCTCTGTAATATTGCAGAAAAAATGCTTCTGCCACCTGGAGCACGAGGCACACATCTGCCACAAATTCAAGCGTAGGGGTAGCGATCACCTTCGAGACATTCTTGACGATATTCAAAATTTGCAACACATTATCTATGGCTTGGAGAGCATGTCTTTGCCTCACTGCTTAGGCCTTGGTATTCCCCAGACTACTAGAAGAAGCGGGAGCAAGCAAAGTAGAATAGGCGATCGACTTTGGAGGCATCGGGCCCTCCAAGTACATTTGTTGGGTGCTCTTACATACAGAATACAAATGGAGACAGGTAGGATTTCATTTCTATGTTAAAGTATTCTATTGTTCGATTATTTATTCTATCTAATTCATTTTATGGATAAACTATGGTAATGGGACATGTGTCCTTTGCTGATGATGTACATGAGCGCACCCATCAGAGGCAGACCGACGAGTCCTGGATCGACAACACATCTCATGTGACCTAGTTAATTCATGAGCTAAACTAATTTGATGTTAATGCATTCTAGCAGTGACTGAATGTAACTACTCTTTTTTGCAGGTGAGATTCCAATAGCTGAAGGAGAGCAGATCCCAGAGATCGGGAGGTATACGATCCGTAAGCGTGATCCTTTCGAGTATGACTTGTAGAGGGAGGCTGCTAGAGAGAAAAAGAAGGGCTGAGTTTATGAAATCTGGTCGCAAGGATTTTTCGACGACCTTACCACTCCACTAGTGCATTTGGAGCTTCCACCTCTACCGCACAGGACTGAGATATCTCTAGGCATGTTACCACATTCACTGCATAAATGGAGGCCCATGCTACTCAGATGAGGTCGGAGTTAGTAGCAAACATGGAGGCCAAGCTGAACGCCGAGTTAAATTCATTCCAACAGCGGATGGAGAAACGCGGTGAAACAACATTAGAGGAGGAAGGGACTAATGAGGATGAGGATGATGATGAGGATGAGGTAATAGGGAAAGATGATTAGGGGAGATATTTTCCTTTTCTTTGTCTATATTGTACATTTGAACATTTATTTTTTCTATGAACTATGTTGTAAGTATTTTAGATTATATGCATTTGATTTATATCATTGTTTGATTGGATAATTTGTTGTTTGACTGCTCCTCTATTTCTTTAAATACTTGGAATGTATATTAGACGTGATAAAAGGTGTGGTTTTGTAAATAAGAAACAAAGAATCTGTTTTTTTTTTTAAATGTTACAGGTTCTCGACGGCTTCTCGTTGGTTTTGCGACTACTTTCAACATATCCATAAGCAAAACTGACGACTAGTGACCCAAGAAAAAAATGTTAAGATTTTCATGCCTATTTTATACTAATTTTGATGATATTGCACTTTAAAGAAGGGTATTTTTGGTGTTTCTGTGTAGGTATGAAAATTTAAGGACAATGGAGTGAAAATATACAAAAAGGAGCGAATTTGGAGCAAAAAGAGACTAAATTATGAAAATTTGACCTAGGACACTGATAGCAAGGTCGATGGCGCTGACGTCGTGATTTTCCCGAGATTTCAGAATATATTTCAAGGGAGGCCGCCGACAGCGGGGCCAGTTCAAGGCAGTGTTTCTAGAAGGTCACCTACGGCGGAGCTCGAGGCCGCTGACGGCGGAATCGATGGTTCTTTCACAAAATACGTCGAATGTGGACGATTTTTGAATGGATTCTTAAAAAACCCTTGGAGACTCTTCAATAACTTTAAAAAGAACCATTTTAGTCCGAAAAAATGTCCTTTTGGAGTTCTCTAAAGGGTCACTAAGAGTCTGTAAAAAGTTCTATTAGATTCTTCTAATAGTTACTTAGTGTCCAATAGAGAGTCCACTAGTGTCCATTGTTATTAGTGAGTGTTAAATAGTGAGTTCAAATAGAGATATTGTGAGGAATTCTTCGATGGATTGTAACAGTGGAAGGGAAGTGAGAGATCTCTTCTACATTGCCATTTTGAAGGAGAATTCCGCGTACTGTAAAGAAAGGAAGAGATTCAGAGGAACTTCAAGGAGTTCGCTTGGGGAGGAATTTAAGATAAGTTGTGTTTATTTACTTTAGTTTGTAGAACATTACTTTTATATATGAAATCCATGTTTTATTGCATCCTTTCCATGAATTCTGAGTAGTTGTTCTGTCTTTCTCCTTGTTTTGATATTTTGTGAAATGATAAATTAAATTAGTGTGCCATAAAAGTTTAAAGAAGTTGTAATAATCTTTTACTTAGATCTTAATTTACTTTCAATCTGGCCAATTGAATAGTTAAAATCTGTTGATTTTGACAACTATAGTAAAGATTACATCCGAGATTCAGGGAGGTCAAAGTCGTTGGAAGGAGGGTGCAAATAAATAGGGAAATAATATTCATTGGGCGTAGAATTGGAGATTTTAGAGTGGCAGGCTAAAATCATCAATTTGGTCATATCGTTTGGGTGCTGAAGTGTAGATGTTAGCCCTCAGGTGAGGGGAATATGGAAGTTCTGAAGTGAGAGCCGGTATCCTCCCAGTCCAGCCGCAGATTCAGTAATTAAGCAGAGGACTAGTCAATGTTCTTTATGCTTAGACCAAAAGATAAAGAATAGGTATGCTCCTATTTGGCACAACACGTTTTAAACTAATTCTAATTAATTATTCACTTAAATATCTTAACAAAGGAGAAAGATTCTTGCTTATATATTTGAACTTCACTTTAGTAGACTTAGTTATCTGTTAATAGAACTAGTTTAATTAAAAACTTAATATTATTGTTGATTGCATATTAGTGACAGATAGGCAATTTCGATTTAGTTGTAATTCTGAATTGATTTTTATAATCCTAGTCTGTAGCCTCTAAAATATTCCATGTGGGATTGATATCCAGGACTCCACTAGAGCCCTGTATTACTTGAGCGATACGTATACTTGTGCTAAAGGGTAACTCTGTGATTAAAAGAATATTTTATATACTTGTTACTAAAAGAATTAAAATTACGCTAAGTGTCCGCCACGTGGAGTTTGTGCTTGTGTGCAAAAACCCTAAAGTCAATTTAGAGCCGTTACTGGGGAATATAAGATAATTAGAGTAACAGACAATTTAGGAATGTTAGAAAACTTTTTAATAGAATTGTAACTTATTTAGTTAACTGTTTTGTTGTGTACTGATTTCGATTGTATGCGTAAATTTAGTTCTGAAAATCTTATACCCTACGATTCGGAATTAGAACGAACTGTTAGGAGAATTAGAAAACTAAGAAAAGAACCTATTAATTTTGAAATAATGGAAAACAACGTAAACAACCAAAGAATAGAAAATGAACCTCAATCTAGACCAATAAGAGATTACGTAATCCACATTAGATGAAATTCAGTTAACTATCCAAAATCCTGATGTAGCTGCTAATTCATTTGAGTTTTAAACTGCAATTATCCAAATGGTACAAAACAATCAATTTGGTGGAACTTTAAATGAAGATCCTAATTTACATCTTGCAAGTTTCTTAGAACTTTGTGCCACTTTTAAGTACGACAGAGTGTCCGATGATGCTGTCAGACTTAGACTTTTTCCTTTTTTGTTAAAGGATAAAGCTAAGGCATGGTTAAATTTGTTAGCACCTGGATCTATTAGAACTTGGGGAGAACTTTCACAAAAATTCTTATCAAAATATTTTCCACCATCTAAGACTGCTAAGCTTAGAAATGATATCACGTCTTTCAGTCAGTATGAGGGAGAATCAATATATGAATCTTGGAAAAGACTTAAAGAACTTCTTAGGAAATATCCACATCATGCTTTACCAGATTGGTTAATTATTCAAACATTTTATAATGGATTAGTAGGATCTCTTAGATCTATTATTGACGCTGCTACTGGTGGATCACTAATGTCTAAACCTTTTGAAGAAGCTTATAAGTTAATAGAAGAAATGGCTATCAATAATTTTCAATGGCCTGCTGAAAGGGTAAATCCTAAGAGAGTAGCCAGTATTCATGATTCTGATGCTTTAACTATGATAGTTTCTCAAATTATTTCTCTTTCAAAGAAAATAGATCAATACAAAATGAATCGTTCTCAACCACCTCTAGTGTTAGAAGAAAATTCATTAGGACAAATTGTAGATGCTCAATCTTCATATGAACTATAAATTTAATAAATAATAGACAAAATAACCCTTATTCAAACTATTATAATCCAGGTTGGAAAAATCATCCAAACTTTAATTGGATAACTAAGGTAAGGCAAATCTTGTTAATCCTCAGTGGAGGAACAATCTTGTAAACCCATTAGGAAATATAAACAACTAGGGTAATTCTAATTATAGACTTCTAATCCACCAGGTTTTTATAATAATTGATAATTTAAGGAGAAGAAGTTGTCTATGGAAGATTTAGTTTTGAATATGGGCAATCAATTACAAAGTCAAGGAGCTGCTATTAAAAACATAGAAAACCAATTGGGGCAAATTGCTTCTACATTAAACAATAGACCTGTTGGAACTTTTCCTAGCAATGTTGAAGTAAATCCTAAAGATCAAGAAAAAGAACAAATTAAGGCTATTCAATTGAAAGTGAAAAAGAGTTGGAAACAAGAGTTAAAAAAGAAACTCTAGTTGAAAAGGAAAAGAAGAAACTGAAGGAGAAAACGAAAGTTTATTTCCTGATTTTCCTCTGAAACCTATGAAAATTACTGTTTAAAAACCTCCACCACCATTTCCTCAAAGACTAAAGCAACAAGATAAAGGAAAAAGATTTGTTAAATTCTTAGACATTTTGAAAAATTGTCAATAAATATTCCTTTTGTTGAAGCTTTGGAACAAATGCTTGATTATGTTAAATTTATGAAGGATATACTCAACAAAAAGAGGAAGTTACTAGATCGTGAGACTGTTGCACTCAGTGAAGAGTGCAGTGCAATAATTCAAAGAAAGCTTCCTGAAAAACTTAAAGATCCCGGTAGTTTCACTATCCTGTGTGCTACTGGTGAAAAATTTTATGGGCAAGCATTATGTGATTTGGGAGCTAGCATAAATTTGATGCCGCTATCAACTTTTAACAGGTTAGGAATTGGAGAGATTTCACCAACTTCTGTAACTCTACAGTTAGCTGATCGATTTATTACACATCCTAAAAGAGTTGTAGAAGATGTTCTGGTCAAGGTTGATAAGTTTATCTTTCCTGTGGACTTTTTCATTTTAGATATGAAAGAAGATAAATAAATACCAATTATTTTAGGAATACCATTCCTAGCTACAGGAAAAGCCATGATAGATGTTCAAAAAGGAGAATTGACAATGAAAGTAAATGATCAAGAAGTAACCTTTAATATCTCAAAGTCAATGAAATATACTTCAATAGAAAAAGATGATGAATGTTTTAGAATGGATATAAGTGATTTTCTGAAAAGAGAATATTTCAAGGAAAATTATGAAGAAAAAGAAGTTATAGAAAAAGATAATTATGATGAAAATGAAAGTGAAGAAGCTGATTATATTTAGGAGAAATTTGAAATGCTCAATTCAACAACACCAGAAAATAAAACATTAATTTCATATGTTGTAAAACCCCCTGAACTTGAATTAAAGAATCTTCCAAATCATTTGAAGTATGTATTTTTAGGAGAGTTTTCAACATTACCAGTAATTGTATCCTCAGACTTAAATGAAATTCAAGAAAAAAAATTAATGGATACATTAAAAAAATAGAAAAAAGCTTTTGGTTAGACTTTAGCTGATATTAAAGGAATTAGTCCTTCTATTTGTATGCACAGAATTTTATTAAATGAAGAACATAAACTAAGAATTGATTCACAAAGGAGACTGAACCATATTATGAAAGATCTAGTTAAAAAAGAGATTTTAAAACGGTTAGATGCTGGAATTATATATCCTATTTCAGATAGTACTTGGGTAAGTCCAATTCATTGTGTTCCTAAGAAAGAAGGAGTAATTGTTGATGTAAATGAAAATAATGAATTAATACCTATCAGACAAGTTTCTGAATGGCGTATTTGTATTGACTATCGAAAATTAAGTGTCGCCACCCGAAAAGATCACTTTCCTCTTCTTTTCTAGACCAAGTGTTGGATAGACTTGCTGGACACAAGTATTATTGCTTTCTGGATGGATATACCAGTTACCATCAAATACGTATTGCTCCTGAAGATCAAGAGAAAACAACATTTACTAGTCTTTATGGAACGTTTGCTTTTCGAAGAATGCCTTTTGAACTATGTAATGCACCTGCAACATTCCAAAGATGTTTGATGTCTATCTTTAGTAAGTTAATTGATAATGGAATAGAAGTATTTATGGATGATTTCTCTGTGCTTGGAACATCATTTGACACATGCTTAAATTATCTTGAAAAAGTTTTGGAGCTATGCGAAAGAACTTAGTTCTAAATTGGGAAAAATGTCAATTTATGGTTGCAGGAGGAATTGTATTAGGGCATAAAGTTTCGGAAAATGACATGGAAGTAGACCCTGCAAAAATTTAAGTAATAGTTAAATTACCACCTCCTACTACAGTGAGAGGGGTAAGAAGTTTTCTTGGACATGCTGATTTCTACAGGCGCTATATTAAAGATTTTTTAAAAACTACCAAACCTCTATGCCAACTTTTAGAAAAAGATAAGAAATTTGATTTTACAGAAGATTGCTTGAATGCCCTTGAGTTTTTAAAGGAAAAACTAATCACAACCCCTGTAATAGTTTCACCTGATTCGGAGAAACCATTTGAATTAATGTGCGATCCTAGTGATTATACTATTGGAGCTGTTCTTAGTCAAAGATATGATAAACTTTTAAAGTTATATACTATGCTAGTAGAACTCTTAACGATGTTCAAATTAACTACACAGTTACTGAAAAAGAGTTATTGGCTATTGTGTATGCTTTTGATAAATTTAGATCATATTTAATTGGAACTAAATGTATTGTGCATACTGATCACTCTGCTATTAAATATCTTATGAAAACGAAGGATACTAAACCAAGAATAATTAGATGGGTTTTTGTGGTGATTGATAGAAAATGAACTGACAATCAAATTATTGATCATTTGTCGAGACTGAAATTTCATTAATCATCTGATACCGACAATGAAATTATAGAGAGTTTCTCTGATGAAAAACTTTATAATATAAATGAGTGGAAAATACCTTAGTATGCTGATATTGTTAACTATATAGTAAGCGATATTTTGTCACCTATGCCAACTTTGCAGCAATTGGAAAAAATTCATTCATGATGTAAAAACATATTTTTGGGATGAACCATATTTATATAAACAATGTAACGATCTTATTATTAGGAGATGTGTTCCTTATGAAGAAACTGAACAGATTATTCAAAAATGCCACGATTCTGAATTTGGAGGACATTTTGGCATTGACAAAACTGCGCATAAAATTTTGCAAGCTGGATTTTATTGGCCTACTCTTTTTAGAGATGTTTACAGATATATCAAAACTTGTGATAGATGTCAAAAAGTAGGTAATATATCTAGAAGAAATGAAATGCCTCTGAATTTCATGTTATAAGTGGAAATTTTTGATGTTTGAGGATTAGATTTCATGGGACAATTTATTCCTTCATTTGGGAACTTATATATTTTAATTACAGTTAATTATTGATCGCTGAAAAATTAATTAAGAAATTCATACCTATTTTTGATAAAATTGCACTTTAAAGAAGGGTATTTTCTTTATCTTGTTGCAGGAATGAATAATTTAGGTGATAAAAGCAAAAATCATAAAAAGGAGCGAATTTGGAGCAAAATCATGCAATTTGTGCTGAGTCGCCGACGGCGAGATCGAGCCGCCGACGGCGAGGTTACAAGAAGAAAATTTTGAATAATTTATAAGCTGTCTCGGTCGACAGTGAGCCGAGCCCGCGACGGCGAGCTAGAGCGGTTTGAAGATCTTCTAGAAGCCTCGCTGACAGCGAGGTAGTTCGTCGCCGACGGCGAGGTAGTTCAAATGGCACAGATACATTGAACCTGGACACTTTTTGAAGAGATGCTTACAAACCTCTTGGACCTTTGCTCACCTTTATATATAGAGGCCGAAAATCAGTCTTTTGGGTGTTAGTTTGTGCAGTCTTTTGTGTTCTAAGTGCAATCTTTTAGTCTTTTTGTGAGTTCTAAGTGTAATTTGTGTGCAGTAGTGTGTCTTTAGTGAGTCTTTTAGTAAGTTTAGTGAGTAATTAGTGAGTCGTCTTTGTCTTGGAAGGAAGAGTCGAAGGAACTACGAGAGTCCGTTTGGGGATAAATCGAGGTAAGTATTTGTATTTATTGTTTTTAACTTTAAATGAAATCCATGCTTAGTTTAGTTCCCATGCATTCTGAGTAGTTTATTAGTCTTTCTCCTTGTTTATGAAATTAAGTGACTTGATGAAATTAAAATAGAGATACTTATATATATTAATAAATTGTGATAATTTTTACTTAAAACTTAATTTACTTTCAACTGGCCATTTGAATTGTTAAAATATGTTGGTTATCAACTATAGTAAAAATTACATCCGATATCCGGGAATTCAAAAGCCTTGGAAGGAGGGTGCAAATAAATAGGGAAATAATATCCTTTGGGCGTAGAATTGAGTATTTTAGTGTGACGGACTAAAATATTCAATTCGATCCTATTGTTTGAGAGGTCGAAGTGTAGATGTTAGCCCTCAGGGCGAGGGAACGTGGGAGCTACGAAGTGGCGGTCGGTATCCTCCCGGCCCTGGCCGCGGATTCGGTAATCAAACATAGGATTAGTCGATATTCTTTACACCTGGACCAAAGGGTAAAGAATAGGAATGCTCCTATTTGTCACAATACCTTAAAATTATCTATTTAAATTCATTAATCACTTAAATTTCTAAACAAGGGAAAGATACTTTTTCTGAATAGTTAAGACTTATTTAGCATTTAGTTTAATTTCCTGCACTTTCAATACGTATTAATTTTCTACTTAGTTAAGTTACCTAATTAAAATACTTAGTTTACTTTATTGCACTCAAATTTAGAAATCCCAAATTTTCGTATACTATTTTAAAAATTATTATTATTATTTTAAATTAGTTGTTATTTAATTTTCTCTTTCCTCGTGGGATCGATAACCGAGACTCCACTAGAGCCCTGTATTACTTGATACGATACGTATACTTGCGTAGCATCCACAACATAAACAATTACAATTCTATACATATAAATAGCGGGGTCAAGTTTTTGGCGTCGTTGCAATTAAATTAAAAATATCATAATATAAAATTGTGGGTCAATTATGTATCAAAGTGGATTGAAGCAAAAACTTTACCTCATTGTGATGCTAAAAGTGTTTCAAGATTCTTAATGAAAAACATTTTCACAAGATACAGAATGCTGAGAGTGATTATCACTCACGAAGAATCCCATTTTAGGAATAAATACATTCAAAGGTTGACAAAAAAATTTAATATTGTTCATAGATTCTCTACTGCATATCATCCTCAAAATAGTGGTTTAGCTGAAGTTTGTAATCGTGACATTAAACACATTTTAGAAAAGACTGTAAATCCTAGTAGAGTAGATTGGTCAACAAGACTGGATATTGTATTATGGGCATACAGGACTGCTTATAAAACTCTTATTGGTATGACTCCTTATAAAATTATATATGAAAAAACTTGTCACTTACCAATAGAATTGGAGGATAAAGCATATTGAGCAATTAAAGAATTCAAGTATAATTTGAAAAATGCTGGTGAGAGGAGATTGTTGCAATTAAATGAATTAGAAGAATTAAAAAATGAATCTTACGATAACGATAGAATTTATAAGGAAAAACTGAAGTTAATGCATGATCGGAAGATTAACCAGAAGAACTTTGAACCAGGACAAGAAGTTTTGCTTTACAATACAAGGTTGAAATTATTTCCTGGGAAATTGAAGTCTCGTTGGTTAGGACCCTTTACTGTGACTCAGGTTTACACTTATGGCGCTGTTGAAATTGAAGTTTAGAAGACTGGGAATAGATTTAAAGTAAATGGACATAGATTAAAACTATATTTTGAGGGTAAAAGACCAAATTTTAAAGAGGTTTTAATGCTCAGTCAACCTGAATAAACACCTGAATAGGTCGGGCTGACGATGTTAAACCAAACGTTTTATGGGAGGCAAACCAAAGTTATCTTTATTTGTTATGTATTTGTTTGAGTTTGTCGTTAGTTTGTAGTAATATTGAATTCCACTACTTGTATTTGGCCTTTTATTATCAAGAATTTGGATCCATAGAGAAAATTTGGAAAGTAATTGACCACGGCATAAAGTGCAAATTTTTTCCTAGGGCACCGACAGTGCGATCGATGGCGCCGACTGCGGGTTTTTCCCGAGAGCCCTGGAATTAATTGCATTGGGCTCGCAAACGGCGCCTTCGAGGCTGCCGACAGCGGAATCGGCGAGTGGGCAGTTTTTCACGGACGAAACCGATGACTGGGAATTTAAAGAAAAAGGTTACGTTAGTTTTTTTGCAAAGCGTTTACATCCCGTTTCGAAAAATTGGCACCTTTTCATATCTGCGAAGTTAATGCCCAATATGAAAATCAGCAAAGTCACGAAAGAAAGTGCAATTTTGAACTACTGCATTCAAATGCGATGGCCCATTGATATTGGATCAGTAATTGTGAAGTCTGTGTTTGGCCTGATCGTTCAAGGATCATCTCAAGGGCTTGGACATCCTTCAACAATTTTCTTAATATGCAGTTTTTTTCATGTTTAGTACGAGATTTGGGAGAAAATTTATCTACCCTGGAATCCTTTAGACCTAACTCGTATGTTCCCAGCCAATGATGAGGAGAATGACATGGGCGTGATCATGGATCAAGCATCGCAGAATTCTGTTCCTATTCAACCTCTAGTAGCGGGCATGACACCAATGATCTTACACCGAATCAAGAGTCTGGAGAAGAAGGTACAAAATTTAATGAGTACAATTAATAATATGTCTAATTTCTTTGATCATATCGATTGGAGGATGAAAGAACATTTTGATCATACTGGGAAATTTGAAGTGAGTCTGATATGCTTAATGAAGAAGATGGGATGGATTGATGAAGATTCAACTGAAGAATTCCCATTTCAATCTTTTTATAACCTGTTCGTCCATGTTCAAGCAATGGGTGATATCGGAGGAGAAACCAGTATAGATTCTGAAGAGTAGTAGAATTGATTTGCTTATTTGCCTCTTTATGTTATGTTTGATTTGAACTTTGTTTTTGCATTTGCTTTCATAGTTTGCTTTTTAATCTCAGTACAGATGAGATAATGATCTAAATGTTTGTTTTTCAGTGTTTTGAGTGTTGTGGTTTGGATTGCGACGCTGATTAGATGGATTTAGGTTGAGAAAATACCTCTTTATGTGTGTTATGTATTGTGTGTTGTAAACACTTGAATTTAATATATAATTGTGAAGTTTTATTGTATGTATGTCTATTTGTGTTAATACATCACTTAATCACTTAAAATATATGATTAAAATAATCGAAAGGATGACGATGAGGCTTAAAATTGATCCAAATAGCAAAAAAATTGAAAAATGATCAATTTTTGAAAATCTCACCAATGGCGCGCTCGAGACCGCCGACAGCGTGATTTTCCTGAGGGTATTGGAATTTAATAAAATAGATTACGATGACGGAGAGATCACGAATAATACCTTTTAACCGCGAATTGACCAGTCAAATGCCACTATTCATCGTCTTCTTCCCCGTTTTACTAAAAAATTCGACCTAGGGCTTGATAGATCTCGAATTTGGAGTGATTTCAATAAATTCTAACACCGGATTTCATCTTCCCTTAGTAAGAGCTTCACTCCTAAGTAAAAATTTTTTATTTTCACCATGAATTTCTTCCACATTAAAAAATTTTTGGAAATTTGAAAATGTGAATAAAACACTTGGAAGGAATTCATGGAACTTGATTTAGATTGTTTTAAACCCCCTTTAGAAGCCATTGTATTATTATTTTGGAGATGAGTTTGGATTTTTTGTGATTTGGATAGATAAAAAAATGGCTCCAAGACAAAAGAGAAGATTCGAATACGACGAGACTTGATTTATAAACGTGAAAGAACAATCGAGGTATACTTCAATCTTTCAAAGTAAGAAGTGCATCCAAGATCGAGTTTTTGAAAATCTTGAAGGAGAGGTGGAGCGAGTTATTAAAGAGAGAGGATGGGAGAACTTCTGCTACACAACAAATAATGCTGTTATCGATGTTGTGAGAGACTTTTACTTTAATCTGACTTAACTTGAAGACGAGCCTGTTCAAGTAAGGGGATTTTCTGTCTACTTTAATGCTAATCACATTAACTCTTTTTATGAGCTTCACGGCTATTTTTCTAGCGAGTATGAAACATTTGGAACAATGGAGGGTCCGTTGAATGATGTTATTGACTTTCTCACTGATGGGAAATGAATTTGGAAAAATAAAAATTGTGAACGGATTAACTTTCCACTTTCCATGATGAACGTCACAGCTAAGGCTTGACATTATTTCATTTGTTTGACTCTGCTACCCACCTATCATCATAGTGAAGTCTCGAGAGATAGAGCTGTTCTGAATTTTTGTATTCAGAACAACAGAAGTATTAATGTGGGGAGAATAATTTATAAGAATATTATGACCACTACAAAGAGTGAGACAAGTGGTAATTTAGGGCATCCTGGCCTAAGTTATGCACTTTATCAATTATCTGGAGTTGAAGCAAGAGATGATGAGGAATGGGTGTATCCGATGAAACCCATTAGTAAAGAGAATATAAAGACTTATGAATCCCATGAGGAGTGGAGATCAGGGAGTAGGAGTAAGGCACCTTCTACTAGTAGAGACATTCCTTCTACTAGCCACGACCCTCCTGCCTCTAGTCCCCCTACCTTATATGATTTGATGAATGCCATGACCCTGTAGAGGAAAAGTTTTGAGCAGTTAGATGAAAAATTGGAAAGAATTGATCACCGGATTGCAGGTTTAGAGAGAAGGCATGATCATGATAGTGAGTATCTTTAGAGGCAATCTGATTTTGAGATGCCTTATTATGATGCTCAGGCTAGGTACTACAGAGGAGAGCCTGATGTTATTTTTCGAGAATGCCCCTGTATACTTAGTATCAGCCCAATCCTCCTGCTGACCAGGGTGATGAAGACATTGTATGGGATTTTAATGTATAATAGTGATGTGATGTGGTGTATTTGTTTTTTTTAGTTTTGTTGTTGTACTTTGATTTTTATTGTATTCTGTCGACTATGCTTTGCTTTTGGGATATGTGTTTGTTTTGCAGTTTGCATTTTCATTTATGGATATTTGTAATAGTAATTGTAATTGTGAACTGAATAGTCTAAAATAGTAAACTGTTTGTTCTGTGTTGTGAAATGCATATGTCCTGTGTAGTGTTGTTAGTTGTTCTTGTTTAATGTTTAGTTTTAAATATTTATTTTAAAATTTTATTACCCCAGCAAATTTGCTAAACTGTTATATGTGTAGAAAGTTTTTTTAATATTACAGGTCAGTTGAAGTTAAAAATTTTTTAAAAGAACCTGCAAATTTCAAAAGAGACAAAAATGCCTAAAGTGCAAAGGTAAGAATTTTATATTTAGAATTTTTCTTTCCACCCTGTATTATTTCTATTATAGAAAACTTTAAGTTTGGGGGAGGGAAGAAAATAATTAACTATTATATGTTCACAAATAACATATTTTCAAAAATTATAATATGATTTTTGTGATAAAATTTAATTCAGATAACTATGTTTAGATTTTATCTAAATATTATAGAAAATTTAAGGAAATATTTTTAGTAATTAAAAATTTATTTTGTAGGTTAAGATATTTAGTATAAAAAGATAAGACTATAGTTAACTATTTAAAGCAAAAGAAACAATATTTTAAAATATTAAGAATCTTAGGAATTTAGTTGAGAAAGAAAAGATTGAGATTCAATGATGTAAAAACTATGAAATACATATAACGTAAAGAATGTTTGAAAGTTTTAAATTTAGGAAAAGAAGAGTGAAGTTCAAAATTATTAACAAGTATCATCAGGATATAGTAATCCTCAACTGAAAAGGAAAAAGAAAGAAAAGAAAAGGATTGAAAAACAATCCCTGAAAAGAAAAGAAAAATATATAGGATTGAAAAACAATCCAAAAGAAAGAAAAAGTAAGTGAGGAGAAGCTTGAGGAAATGTCTTATCAAAAATTGACTTCACTTGGATTAACCTAAATGGAAAACTAAAAGCAATTTTGAACTTATATTTATGACTAGTTTCTTTACTAATAATATCCTCATGAAGTTCCTATCTTCTGAATATTCTGAGTGAATTGATATTACAACATATAGTCATTATTGAAATGAATAGAAGACTAGAACTCTTAGACTTGATGACTAGATAGCCTTATACATGCAGAATTAATCTAATTACTTAAAAATATTTCTAAGAATTCTTAATATAATATTTATTTAAATCAAAATTATAGTATTTCTAAATTGAAACTTTACCACAATAAATCATAACTTTTATGTAGTACTAAAGATTACTTAAGGACAAATAATAGTTAAGTTTGGGGGATCTTGACCAAGAAAAAATGTTAAGATTTTTATGCCTATTTTATACTGATTTTGAAGATATTGCACTTTAAAGAATGGTATTTTTGGTGTTTTTCTGCAGATATGAAAATTTAAGGACAATTTAGTGAAAATATAGAAAAAGAAGCGAATTTGGAGCAAAAATGATTAAATTATGAAAATTTGACTTAGGGTGCCGACGGCGAGGTCGATGGTGCCGAAGGTGTGATTTTCTCGAGAGTTTAGAGTATATTTCAAGGGAGGCCGCCAACGGCGGAGGTCGAGGCGCCGACAGCAGGGCCAGTTTAAGGCAGTGTTCCAAGAAGGCTGCCGACGGCGGAGCTCGAGACCGCCGACGGCGGGATCGACGGTTCTTTCACAAAATATGTCGAATGTGGATGATTGGAAAATCTTTGGAGACTCTTCAACAACTTTAAAAAGAACCATTTTAGGCCAAAAAAATGTCCTTTTTGAGTTCTCGAAATGTCACTAAGAGTTTGTAATAAGTTATATTAGATTCTTCTAATAGTTACTTAGTGTCCAATAGAGAGTCCACTAGTGTCCATTGTTATTAGTGAGTGTTAAATAGTGAGTTCAATATTGTGAGGAATTTCTCGAAGGATTGTAACAGTGGAAGGGAAGTGATAGATCTCTTCTGCATTATCGTTTCGAGGGAGAATTCCGTGTACTGTAAAGTAAAGAAGAGATTCAGAGGAACTTCAAGGAGTTTGCTTGGGGAGGAATTTAAGGTAAGTTGTGTTTATTTACTTTAGTTTGTAGAACTTTACTTTTATATATGAAATTCAAGTTTTATTGCATCATTTCAATGGATTCTGAGTAGTTGTTCTGTCTTTCTCCTTGTTTTGATATTTTTGTGAAATTATATATTAAATTAGTGTGCCATAAAAGTTTAAAGAAGTTGTGATAATATTTTACTTAGATCTTAATTTACTTTCAATCTGGTCAATTAAATAGTTAAAATCTGTTGAGTTTGACAACTATAGTAAGATTTAGGGAGGTCAAAGTCCTTGGAAGGAGGGTGCAAATAAATAGGGAAATAATATTCATTGAACGTAGAATTGGAGATTTTAGAGTGACAGACTAAAATCATCAATTCGGTCTGATCGTTTGTGTGCTAAAGTGTAGATGTTAGCCCTCATGCGAGGGGAACATGGGAGCTCCGAAGTGAGAGCCGGTATTCTCCCAGCCTAGCCGCAGATTCAGTAACCAAGTATACGATTGGTCAATGTTCTTTATGCCTAGACCAAAGGGTAAAAAATATGTATGCTCCTATTTGGTACAACAACATTTTAAACTAATTCTAATTATCTATTCACTTAAATATCTTAACAAAGAAGAAAGATTCTTGCTTATATATTTGAACTTCACTTTAGTAAACTTAGTTATCTGTTAGTAGAACTAGTTTAATTAAAAACTTAATATTATTGTCGATTGCATATTAGTGACAGATAGGCAATTTCGATTTAATTGTGATTCTGAATTGATTTCTATAATCCTAATCTGTAGCCTCTAAAATATTCCCTGTGGGATTGATATCCAGGACTCCACTAGAGCCCTGTATCACTTGAGCGATACGTATACTTGTGTTAAATGGTAACTCTACGATTAAAAGAATAAATTATATACTTGTTATTAAAAGAATTAAAATTACTCTAAGTGTCCGCCGCACGGAGTTTGTGCTTGTGTGCAAAAACCCCCAAGTCAACTAGCCGATTAACCTATTAACCGAAGCCTATACAACATCGAACCACGGCTTTGGTACTTTACACAAGGCAAGACACTTTTACCTTGGTTTAACTGTCAGTTTCTACAACCGACGGAGTAGGGACAACAAACTGACGGAATGCCTGAGTCATCCAAATACAACGGGAGTGGCACTATTTTGATAGTTTAGCCGTCAGTTTATATAATTGATGCATTAGCGACTTGTAACTGACAAAAAAACTATATCAGAAAGTGACGGGTGCGACACTTTTCCAATAAGCTATCGCTATTACTGACGGATCAACCATCAGTTATTTGAACCAACGGAAAACGACAATTTAAAATTTCACAAAAATAGCTACAACATTAAATCATCGGTAATTAATTGTCATCGGAATTATATTTGATTATGACATTACTGATAAATCTTTTACCTATAAGCTTAAAACCATCCATAAACAGTCAGAAACAGCAAAAGAGACGGTTCTGCTCATCATAACCGACGAAATTTAGAGTCAGAAAAATTTTTTATTCCTGTAGTGGTTGTTAGATTGAGAATGTGAAAGAAAATTCAAGAAAAAAGAGTCCATATTTTTACATGCTATGAGTTTCCTATTTATAGGAGAAAGGGGGACCAATTCCAAAATTACATGTTTGCCCGTACTATAATTGGGGAGGTACAGATTACTATGTTCTCTTCAAAAATGCATCTCTTAAAATGAGAGTTATAGGTTTTTACGATCTTTTTATTAATGTCCCACTTTAATAGAAGCGTGACATGCCATTAAGGTGCATTTTTATAGTTCATACATTTTTTGACACGGTTTTGTTATATATTTCTTTTATTTGGACGGATAGATTATCTCGAGATTTGTATAGGTCATTTTTTGTCGTAAAACTTCATTTTAAAAAAAAGTTAGTAGTGACTCTATTATTGATAAAATAATAAATTTTTTTAGTGTTAAATATATGTAAATATGAAAGTTTAGATGTTAAATATATATAAAAAAAAAATTTGTGCGGTGCATTGTTGGTATGTTTAAAAAACAAATATCTAAGCCCCACTTATATGGTTTTGGCTGGCATCAATAGGCTCATATATATGTGTTAGAGGAAGGTAGAAGCAATGCATAATATGAAAATGTCAATCAATAACAAAAAAAAAAAAAAACTCTAGTAATTAGTAATTAGTAAAATTTACTTAAGTTTAAGATCTATTCGGGTTGTAAAGCATATATGAAATTATTACAGATAAAGTATACTTCTAGTAGTTTTCATTGTCGTTACAATTTTCTTTTTTAAATGTCATATCACGTCTTTTTAGCAGCCACCATATTTAGGGTCTGTTTGGGGCGGTTTATGCTTATCCAGCTTATTCAAAGAGAAGCTGCTTATCCAACTTATTCTTATAAATGCTGAGATAAAGTCGAACCGCAGTCGCTTTACCGCGATCGAACTCTTTAAAGAATTTAAAACTGACTTGTTGGATAAACAGTTGAAACGCGCAAACCGAACGGTACGGCAGCGTTTTGAAAACGCCGCAGCACTTATACATGGCACTTAGCCACTTAGTTAAATCACGTTATAAAAGACTGTTTTTCACTATAACAAAAAGGCAAAAAATTATGTGGTACAGATCACAACTCACCGCGACCACCCGCCCAAAGAGACCCATAGTGGCTTTTATCGGCTTTGTCCGCCTTAACTAAATACTTCATACCGCAGATTAGCTTATTTAACTAAAGTTTAATAATGGTTTCAACCAGCAATGTCTCAGCAAGTGTAAATCAGTAGTTTTACTAATCTCAATTATTATTATTTGACTTAGGTCGTTTAGCAAATGGGCCAACTACTTATTTTCTTATGAGTATAATCAGATGAATATGAATATATACAATATATAGATATAAGTTGAAGAAAATCTTATCATACATATCTAATTTTAAAAAATCTACGTATATACCACGCAGGTCTTATATATTTACATATTTAACATCTACAACATATTGGTCTCATAAAATCATGTATGAAAAATGAGTATTTTACCTTCAAAAAATAAATAATAGTGATTTTTTTTATTTGAAGTAAAAATTTTAAACGTCAAGCATGCATAAGAAATGAATGATATTTATCCGAAAGCCCCTTCAATTTATTAAATATACCAAATTAAAATTAACGAACCTTTTTTTACCGGTCATGTATCACGCTTAGGGGAAGCTCATCACGATTTTGAAAGAGACATTCCACCATGCTATATTTGTTTACTCCGTCTAAATAATTAAACTTCATTTTCTCGGTAGCTCAGAGGCAACTATCATGGTGTGGAAGAAGACGACGAAAAGGTAAAAAAAAGCATAGTTTTCCAACTCGGACAGAGATCCCTTGGAACGCGTTTGAAGTTGTTTATTCGCATTTTTTTAACTTTAAATGTCATTTCTGAATTGAGTAGAAGCCACCATAGTTTTCTCTTATGACAGCTTGTGTTAAAAATAAACGAATATGATTATGATGTCCAAATGTAAATTATAATTTGTTCTAAATTAAAATAATCAGTGCACCGGATCCCATCAGAACTCCGCAGTTAAGCGTGTTTGTGGCGAGTAGTCTAGGATGGGTGACCTCACAGGAAGTCACGGTGTTGCACCCTCCCTTATAACTATATATATATATATATATATATATATATATATATATATATAAAACTAACTGTATCAGAGGAGATTCGAACTCTGACCTGAGAGGTATTAGACCTTGGATGCGCACGCGCGCGCGCGCGCGCGCGCGCACGCACACACGCCACACACACACACACACACACACACACACACACACACACACACACACACACACACACACACACACACACACGTAATAGCGTGCGTGCACACAATTTTTTTTCTACACCACAATTTCATAATAATTTTACCTACGATGAGAGCAAGGAGCATTTTGTATTATTCAAACGTATTTGTACATCTTCACGATCTCATAAGAAGCTAAAGTCCAATTAAAAACCGCGTCAAAGGAAACGGGAAGTAATTGAGGACCTCATATATGCCGACAGCTGGATTATGATTGGCCCTAAAAGACCGTAGCATTAAGTCGCTGATTTGAATTTTGATGATATTAAAACGTGTTTAGTAGTGTTGATCGGGTCAATTGTGGGGCCTACTCCAGATGATAAATGATGTAAACCCGTTCCACCAATCCGTTTCTTGAGGCCTTTTCATAGATTTATAAATAAGAATAATATAAGATGCAATGTATTAATTAGAAGGGTTGTTATAAGTAAATCTAATAATAATTATGTTGACATGTTATTAGAAAATTCGTTTGATCAAGTAATATTTGAATTTATAGTCTTAATAATTAAATTAAAGATTATTTCAACTTTAATTTATGCAAACATATTCTATTTTGATTCCTAATGGGTCGAAACTAGGCATTTAAAGCATAGTTGAAATCTTCATTACAATAATTAGAGGAGCAAATGATTTTTGAATTTGGATTCTTATATGTTTTTTTTTTCAAAAAGATTGATCGACAGTTAGAGACCGCCGATCAACCCCATAAGTTGAACTGACCGAGGAGCGGACCCCCCTTCAAATCCGGTGTGCTATTCAAATCCTCCCGTCATGAGTGAGATTCGAACCCTTGACTCGAGGAACTTACATCAAAGGCCGCAACTAATGAGTCAAGGCTTTCGCACGGATTCTTATATGTTCAATATGAGAATGTTGATGAAAGGGATTCAACGGCTTAAATTTATTCAATTTCAAATTAATTTGTCATTTAAATGGGGAAAAAGAATAGTCTATAAGTAAGGGAGCCTATACAAGACATTCACTTGACTATTTATTTTCATGAAATTCCTTAAAGTGTAACTTCTAAGTTTTATGAACATATCCTCATTATTCGTATGAGATGGATCTGAATTTGTAGAGCTTAGAAATTTGAAGAAATCTAAAGTATTATTCAAATTGTTGTCCAATTATCGTTATCCTACAAACATTATTTGATTACTATTGGATAACCAGCATTACTCGATTGTTATAGTTAGATTACAATCATGTCATTGCCATTTCTTGCCTTCCACTATCACTTTTATGTGCTTACCCAACATTCATATCTATAACCATATGGTAATGAAGAAGTGTTACAAGTTTTATGATCTTATATTGTTCTATCTAAAGGGTATGGGTATCATTATAAACTCTACTTACCTAATAGATCATTTAATGTAGGCCAACTCTTTAATTTTTCCCTTTTTCAAGATTTTATTAAAAAATTTTAGTTCCTAATAAACTATTTTTTTTATTTATAAGTGTGTGTTAATGTTCCTACAAAATCAAGTCATAAAACTCTCTTTTTGCCGTCGCATTATTCCATTCGGACAACGTACGCAGCGCTGCGTGTGTTCTCCGCAAATAACCAGCGAATAACCCGTAATAATCATATGAATAACAGCAAAATGAAACCGCGGAGGTTATTAGGAAGTTATTGCAGTGTTATTTGAGGTAATGCCCAATAACCTCATAATAACCTCACAAAACCTCAAAGTGAAACCGCGGAGGTTATTGGGGCGTTATTAGGAGGTTATTAGGAGATTTTTGAACTTAATGCTGTAATAACCTCCTAATAATCATGAAATACACAACTTCAGAGGTTATTCACTGGTTATTTTGTGGAAAACGTACGCAGCGCTATATACGTTGTTCGTATGAAATAATTTTCCCGCAAACAAGCCAAAAAATTCAAAAGCAGCACATTAATATGTTAGATTATTTGATTACTATTGGATAACCAGCATTACTTTTTTTCACGCGGCGCGGCCCCAAGCTGCAGCTGCGCCAAACAGAGCCTTAATATGTTAGATTAAAAGTTACGTTACTCTACTATCAAAATATTTCATTTGGACAACAATTTTTTAGGGGAAGTTACGCGGACAAAATTTAATATACAATATTATATGCATTTGATATTATGTTTTTCCTTTATTATTTCCGTTTTTTCTTTATAAAACATAGCTGTCGCAAATGGCGAAGAGCTTCTCACGAATGAAGCTTGTAGCAGGTAAATCCAATCCCTCTTATTTGTCGCTTTCCCCTCTCATTAAGGCTGAGGTTTGCAGCTTTCTCCTCTCCCTCCTCTCCTCTGGTTTTTCTCCTTTCAGCAACAAAAGGAGAAATTGCTCTATAAGGATTATCTATGCAAGCAGCGGTGTGTGCGGCAGTCAATTAAAAATTATCACATAAAACACGTCGGGCCCACTTCATAATTGATCCACTGAGGTTTTTGGAATGAAACCGCGGAGTATTGGGGGGTTATTTTAGTTTTTTGGGGTATTAACTCCAATAACTCCTGGAAATAACCTCCCAATAACTTTCACGATTCCATTAGAGTGGAAACCACAGAGATTATTCGGAGGTTATTGACAGGTTATTGCGGTGTTATTTCGGTTTCATTGAGGTATTAACTTTTATAACCCCGTAATAACCCGACAATAACCCCTGAATAACCTCTATAGTTTCATTTCAATAATCTCCACAATAAACTTCAATAAACCCACAACAACCCGCAATAACCCGTAATAACCCCGCAAAAACCTGCCAATAAATTTCGCAGTTTAACCCAATAACCCTCCATTATGAGATGGGCCCGATATGTTCTATGTGGCAATATTTAAATATTTGCCACATGCAGTACTGCGTATATTCTCCGTATGTAGGTTTGCAACCTTCTACTTCTTTTGACAAAAGCCGAATGTGTTTTTCTATATTGTTTTTTAATGTGCTGCAAGAAATGGCCTGTAGGAGGTTTTATTTAAAAATGTGTTTTTTGGGTGACATTGTAGATGAGGCTTGAAAAGAGAATAAATGGAAGAATGGATACATCATTATTTTCCCTAATAAAATCAAATTTATCTAAAATTCAAGGGGAATAATAATTATCAACTGTTGCGAGAAATAAAGAGGAGAGACACCAAAAAATAAAATGAATAGAAGAGAAATTATAATCAAATTATTGCAGAAAATTTATGTTCTTTTCCTAATTGTTTGTTTATTTTCCTTTGTGTTGAGAAATATAGGGCAAAGAAAACACAAATCGGCGCAATCCAGAAGAACACAAAGAGATTTAACGAGGTTCGGCAAAGATGCCTACGTCCTCGGGAGCAGAGCGGCGACTTTCTTTTCACTAATCGAAAAGAGTACGTAATACAAAATTCAACCTTAGCTCCCAGTGGCTACTCACTGAGCTTATTTATAACGATAGAGTACAATATGTAATTACAACATTACCCCTCTACTAACCAGTGGGCGTCGGTCCCGCACCCCCAACCCACATAATAAACTCCCTGCATTCGCTCGCTCCGCTCCAACATTAATTCCATATTAGGTATATGAGTCATACCTAACAAATCTCCAACTTTGTGAATATCCAACCCTTTAGAGATAAATATCCTGGGAGTTCCTCATGCGCCAATGTGGGTTGGGCCACCATGCTTCTCTAGCAATCGTGAATATTCAACAAGTCCAAGCAATGCAAGAACTTGTTGATAGTAACTGGCTCGGTCAACATATCAGCTGCATTCTCATCAGTATGAACCTTCGTAACAGTATCTCACCGTAAGTAATCAATTCTCTGATCTCGTGATACCCGACATCAATGTGCTTGGTCCTCGCATGGTACACCCGGTTCTTAGCCAAGTAACATAGCACTCGACTATCACAATGCAACCGAACTCCACCTTGCTCAACGCCCAGCTCCTTCACTAGCCCAAGAAGCCATAAAGCTTCTTTAGCAGCCTTCGACCACCGCCATATACTCGCTTCAGTTGTAGATAATGCCACAATAGGATCGAACTCGTCGATTTCCAAGCATATAGCCCTCCACCAAGAGTAAACACATACCCAATTATAGACCTTCTGTCATCCAAATCACCTGCATAGTCTGAATCAACGTACCCCACAACCGAAGGATCATTCTCGTCGATCGCCAAAGATAATTCCATGTCCTACAGTTGCCCTTCGGATACTCGAAAATCCACTTGATCGCTTCCCAATGTCGCCTTCCGGTTTAGACATGTATTTGCGGACTCGACTAACAGGCATGAGCCAAATCGGGACGAGTACATACCATTGCATACATCAAGCGTACTAACCGCACCGGCATAAGGAACCTTTGCCATATCTTTGATTTCCTCATCCGTCTTCGGACAATCGTTCGAAGAAAGCTTGAAATGATTTGCCAATGGAGTGCTTACAGAGCTTAGCATCGCTCATCTCAAACCCGTCTAGCACTTTCTCAACATAGCCTCGTTGAGATGGACACGACCGTCTCGAGCCTCTATCCCGCCGAATCTCCATTCCGAGAATCTTCTTTGTAGGACCCAAATCTTTCATGTCAAATTCCCGGCTTAACAAAGCTTTCAAACCACGGACATCATTCATATTCTTTGCGAAGAATCGAATATCATCAACATACAGAGCAGTAAAAATAAATGTACCATCATCAAGGCTCTTAACATAAACACAACAATCATACTCACATCGCCTGTAGCCAATCTGAATCATGTAAGAGTCGAACCGCTTGTACCATTGTCTCGGAGATCGCTTCAACCCATACAAGCGATTTCTTTAACCTGCAAACCAGATGCTCCCGTCCAGGTTGAGTGAACCCTTCGGTCGCTCCATGTAAATCTGCTCCTCCAAATCACCATGTAAGAAAGCAGTTTTAACATCCATCTGCTCCAGATGCAGATCCCAAATAGCTACCAATGCAAGTACTGCCCTGATTGAAGTATGTCTGACTACAGGGGAGAAGATTTCATCATAATCTATCCCCTTCTGCTGAGAAAATCCCTTTGCTACCAATCGAGCCTTGAACTTTTCCCCTTCTTTTTCTGATACTGCTGGCTTCCTTTTATAGACCCACTTGCACCCAATAGCCTTCTTTCCCTCGAGAAGCCGAACTAGCTCCCAAGTCCGATTCTTCTGCAAAGACTCCATCTCCTCAACCATCGCACCCATCCACTTCTCTTTCTCCCGACCGGTAATAGCTCTCGAAAAGTGGCCGGATCGTCACCGCTCGGCGAGAAGTGCAAAAGAGACCAAGTCTTCGTAGCCCAATCTGCTAGGAGGCCTTATACTCGGTGCGTCTCTGTCTATCTCCGGCTAGATTGTAATTCGCGGCATCATCCGGAATGGAATCACCGTGTGTCGGATCCGAACCTTCAACTCTCTCACCAGCTATCGAACGCCGCTCTCAGATCCATCTCGCACTCGTCTCGAATTGGAACCGTTCCCGGCACCTTGTCTCGATTGTCGTCGCAACATGGATTGCTCATCAAAGACCGCATCTCTACTAATCACCGCCTTCTTTGCAATAGGATCCCAAAACTTGAATCCTTTCACACCTTTCTTATAGCCTGTAAAGATGCACTTCTTGGATTTTGGATCAAGTTTCGATCATTCATCTTCGTGTACATGCACATAGGCAGGGACAACCAAAAATTCGTAAGTGATCAAACTTAACCTGGATTACTCGTCCATACCTCTTCTGCAACCTTGCCACCTAATGAAGCCCGAGGTGATCTATTGATGAGATAGCATGTCATATTCACAGCCTCTGCCCAGAAGTTTTTAGGAAGCCCTGCATTCAGTCTCAAGCATCTTGCCCTCTCAGCTAAGGACCTGTTCATCCTTTCTGCAACACCATTCTGTTGTGGTGTCTTCCGCACTGAAAAATGCCTCTGAATCCCATGCTCCTCGCAAAACTTCTTAAACTGTGAATCTGTGTACTCAGTGCCATTATCGGATCTCGGATACTCGATCTTTCTACCGCTTGGTTCTCCACCCCGCCTTTCTACGACTTGAATTTAGAGAAAACTTCGATTTCGCTTCAAGAAATACACCCAAACTTTCCTAGAAAAATCATCAATAAAGGTAACATAATACCGAGATCCTCCCACTGATGCTTCCCTGGTAGGGCCCCATACATCAGAATGCACATAATCAAGAATCCCTTTAGTTTTATGCTCTCCAGGTGATAAAACTCACTCTGGTCTGTTTTCCAAGAATACGAAACTTACAGAATTCCAACTTGCAGCTTTTCACACCATGCAACAAATTCCTTTTATGCAATTCCGACATCCCACGTTCACTGAGATGACCCAGACGCATATGCCATAGCTTTGTACTATCATCATCTGACTCAACAGAATGAACTCCACCTACAACCGTATTCCCCAACAAGCTTGTAGATATTACCTGCAGTTAACTTTCCTTTCATCACAGTCAGTGCACCCTTCACGATCCTGATGGTTTCCCTATCCTCATCTGCCTTAGGAATAAAACCATTTCGATGTAGAGTGCCCAAGGAGATCAGATTCTTCTTCAAATCTGGAATATGTCTGACATCACATAAAGTTCTAACTGTGCCATCATACATCTTAATTCTGACTTCTCCAATACCAGCAATATTGCAGCATCTATCATCACCCAAATAGACTGAACCAGAATTAGTTGACCTGTATGAAGTAAACCACTCCCTGTTAGGTGTTATGTGATAAGAGCACCCTGAATCAAGAATCCATGCATCCGTTAACTGAGTTGCTGAAACTGAAAGCATATCACCATCACTGGCATCTGAATTTTCACCCTGCACCACATTCACAGACTTCGATGATACATCACCTTTTTCCTCAGTCTGTTTCTTCAGCTTTGGACAATCCCTTTTCATATGACCTGGCTCCTTGCACTTGTAGCAACGAATCGTCTGTTTGCCTTTAGACTTGGATCTGGAATTCCGCCTTCCAGATCCCTCCTTCTCTTTCTTCCTTCCACGATCCTGTTTACCCTTAACATATAAACTGTCGCCATGAGAATTTTCCCTCGCATTCTCGCTTCCGTCGGTTGTGAGCCAACAACGCCGCAAGTAATCTCATCAACTTTAATAGTTTCTTTCCCATATGTCGGAGTAGTCACCGTGTGTTCATAGGAAGAAGGCAACGAACACAACAAAATCATCGCTCGGTCTTCATCCTCAATATTCACATCAAGCCTTGATAAATCCGTGATTATTTGATCGAAACCATTAACGTGCTTCGCGCCGGATCGGAACCTTCCCGCATCTTCGACCCATACGGTTTTTGCTTCGGATACAATTTGTTCGTCGTGATTTCGCCATAAATTGAGCTTCAATTTCTTCCAAACCTCCCTCGGAGATTTCGCATTCATCACGTGGTACATAACTTCATCTCGCAAACATAGTCGTATGGTTCGTTGCCGCTCGTTGTTGCAGTTCCTCCCAATCTTCATCCTCCATGGCATCCGGTTTCATTGCTCGCAAAACCTTCAAGATCCCTTGTTGTGCCAACAAATCCTTCACCCGTGTTTGCCACAATCCGAAATTACCAGTTCCATCGAACTTCACCACCTCGAATTTCGCATCAGAAATCGCCATCTGAAAATTGATTCTGCAACAAAACTTTTCTGCAGATTTGCAAAAGCCCAGAAATTTCTTACTCAAAATCCTTCCAAGAAGTTTCTTTAACTTGCAAACTCTTCTTAATTAATTTTCCTTAATTAAGTTTTTTTTTTCAGGAAAATAATTTCTCTCTTTTCTGATAACAGCAAATTAATTCCTTTTCTTCCTCCCTTAATTAAGATTTACTTAATTAAACTTTCAGAAAAGCAATCTTTTCCTTTTCCTTATTTTCCTTCTCCAGGAATTTTAAAAAGTTGCCTTTCTTTCCCCTGGAATAAAAATTTGGAAAATATTTCTTTCCCTTGATTAAGCCTGCGTTAACCAGCTTTCCTTGGCTTCTCCGCCTCCAGCAGGAAGCTGATTTTACAATTTCCTTAATTAAGGAAATTAAGTTTCCTTAATTAAAATTGCCTTAACCGGCTTCCTCCTCTCCGCCTCCGGAAACCGCAGCGAGGCTTTCGCGAGCTCCCGAGTCGCGAACCGTCTCACCGAAAACCGCGATTCCGTGCTCCGAAACCGTCGGCGCCTCACGCGAACTCCTCCGGCCCGCGGATCTTCGCAGATCCGAACGAGAGATCCTTCGCCGAACTCCACCGCGACCACCGGCCGCCTCCTCCTTTGATTCCCCGGCCTTCGGCTTTGCGGAACTCGCAGAGCGACGCTCCTGCACGCGACCACGTATTCCACGAACTCTGCTGCGTCTTTGTCGCCGAGTCTCTGGCCGAACCGCTACCCTCTTCGTCACCGAAGATCGCGATTCACTTTCCTGTGTGAAGCCACAAATTGCCGCAAAACTTCTGCCAAATCTCCAAATCCTACGCCGATCTCTTCTGTGCCCTCGAACCTCGCTCTGATACCACTTGTTGAGAAATTTAGGGCAAAGAAAACACGAATCGACGCAATCCAGAAGAACACAGAGATTTAATAAGGTTCGACAAAGATGTGTACGTCCTCGGGAGCAGAGCGGTGACTTTCTTTCACTAATCAGAAAAGAAGATACGAATACGGATTCGGCCTTAAGCCCTAGTGCTACTCACTAGTGACTTATTTATAACAAGTAGAGTACAATATGTAATTACAACATTACCCCTCTACTAAACCAGCGGGGCGTCGTCCCGCACCCCCAACCCACATAATAAACTCCCCAGATTCGCTCGCTCCGCTCCAACATTAATTCCATATTAGGTATATGAGCCATACCTAACACTTTGTTTTCTATTTTGATCAATGATTTAATAAAGGTCATCAATAGGCTGGTTCTATGTCGAGATGTTGATATTCTACGTTCAAAATATTTAGAATCACAAGTTAACGAAATTATAGTTGCTAAAGAGTACGCATTAAGTAGTAGGTATCTAAACATCTTTGGGAACGCTGATCATATGCGTTGCTTAAATTAATTTCAACATTTTAAAAATCTTGTAATTTTGTTAATGGTTAAATAATTTTGAGATTAATATTCTATGGTAATATGCTACATATTGATTCATGCAAAACATTGCATTTTAGACGGATTGATGGCTGAAAATTTACTATAAATTAAGTCGGTCAATCACACAAGTATACATGCCAAGTAAGGATATGATTAAAGGGTACCAAATATCGATCCCACAAGGATAGGGATAAAAACAATTATGAAGGGAGAATCTCTAGTTTACAAAATTTATAAACCTACTTCACTGTGATCATAAATAATAGATAGAGTTTCTACGATCCTTCTTAATATATATATATATATATATATATATATATATATATATATATATATATATATATATATATATATATATATATATCAAGGCTAGAAAGCAAGGGAATACAACACCATAAAAGTCTTACAGTTCTTGAAGAGGGAAGAGGCTTGCGCCCCTATGATTCGAATATTGTGATGATTCGTGGTATTCCTAGGCTTTATCCTACATGATAGTTGTTAAGAGAGATAAAACGTCCTCCTGATATCTATGTTTAAGTCAAATGAAGGCGAGAATCTATAAAGTTGAGGCTCCCTCAATCACAATGGCAACCATATTTATTTTGATCCCCTTTCTAGGCTACAAAATTTGAATAGAATATGGTTAATCTAACCCAAATTTTGTGGTTATTTATTTCATTCCTCTGCGCAATAGGTAGGAGTTACAGATTACGAAATATTTCAACATCCTATTTGGTCAGATCAGAAGTAAATGAAACTCTATGGTTAACACAATAACTTAATCCCTAATTTCTCAGGAAACCGATATAGAGAAAGAAATCCATCAAGAAAATTACGAAAACCATAATCCATAAATCACATAGCGTGAAGAAGAATTTAGCTACTCGTGATTGAAAGAACTACGAAAAACAATCCACTGAAATCATTGTTGCAAGTATAAATGGAAAGCAAAAACTGACAAAATAATTTGTTCTCTCTATCGGCGTAATAAATGCTCCTCTCATATAATTTTCTCTCCAAAAAAAGTAAGAAAATTCAAAGTGAAATGGATAAAAGAACCCTTAGGGTCCCATCCTTAAGCAAGGAAGAGAATTCTAAGGAAGAAGCTCTCACACCCTCAAATCTGGTGCTCTTGTAGTCTCTAAATCTCCAATCTACAACAAGATGCCCTAAATCCTCATTTATTTAGCCAAATCCTTTGATTTGGCAAGAAAATTTCTTGTTAAAAAAAATTTCTGCAACATCGGTGCGGTCACTTCGAATTCCAGAGTGGTAATTCGAACTTCCCTAATTGAGCAGTATAGTCACGCTCAATCTGGACGTGGTCACACCATTGACACTCGTTACAGGCCATGAATCTTCTGTAATAATAAGTCTTGTACTCTTTTTATATTTGCTTTAAATTTTTTCAATATAGTTGTATGATTTCAAATTCATTTGCAATGAAGAATCAATGTGTCTTCTTCATGCTTAGTGAGTAGTTTTCGTTCCTCTTTCCTCTTGTGATGAAGTAGTGGCATGCGTAAAGAATTTGTTTTATGATATAATAATTTTAATTTGTATGTGATGAGTAATATCTCTGTTATTTCACTGACATAACATACTAGCAATAGGTTATGCTAAAACCTGTTGCAAGTTGAGACAAAGACTCAGAAAAGCAGTGACTTCACAACTTGTGTGCACTCACATTGTCTGGTTGGTTATGCTGAAGTAGTTCAGGTCACGATGCAACTTTTAAAGAAAATATATATATCATGATCAGTGATGCGTCCCTAGTGTATGCTGTTTTTCTTTTGTTTTATGTCAATTTAATTCTTCTGAGATGAGGCCAAAAACTTGACCCGACCCGTAATTTAGCTTCCAAAATGTGGCAAAAAACTTGACCAATTTATATTTAATAGTCAGTAAGCAAAATCGAAATGTTATAAAATATAGATAATAATTCACACACTATGTGTTCTACAAAAGTGAACGTATTACTTCAAGTAATATAGAGATTTCCTTAAAAACTATAGTATCGATCTCATAGAGAAGCTATGTAAGAAATCTCTTAGGCTAATTCTAATCTATTACTATCAGTCCTTAGTTTGGAATGTCAATTTAGGTGGTTTTTCTAACAAGTACTCTTAAAGATAAGTCTCAAGTTTTAAACAACCAATAACTATTCTTAACGGAAAATATTAATTCTAAAGATAAATCTTTTTGGATGAATTGTTTTGGAGAAATTTGAGATGTTAAAAACTACTATTCTTGTGTTGTGAATTAAATAATATTTAGAAATGAGATACATTAAATATGTGCCAAATAAGAGCAATCGAATTCTTTACCCTCTATCTAGTGCATAGAGAACATTGGCTAATCAATAGTTTGGTCCTAAAATGGGAGGATACTGGCTCACTCCAGAGCTCCCACATCCCCTCACCTGATTTCTTACATCTCACTTTAGTTTCCAACTGGACCAAATCGGGGATTTTAGTCTGTTATCCTAAAATCTCCAATTATATGCCCATCAATGTATATTTCCTTATTTATTTACACTCAACCCAATGAACTATATTCTCATCCATGAAATCAAATGAGATTCCACTTTGTTAGAATTACACCACCCTCTCAAATCTTAATGTAATTACAACAAATTTTAACACTGAACAGACCCTTATTGTAATGTAAATAAAGTTCAAGTAAAAACCATCACATTTATAATCAAAACTTCTTCTGCATGCATCCCAAAATCCTAAACACGAATCCTACTCATTACAAAAGAATAGTAAAATGAAAATAAAGGCATAATCTTCTCATGTCACTATTTCCAAACAAGAATAAAGAGTAAGAAAAACACATCACAAAGCACGAAGAAAACATAACAGAAAACTTCATTATATCAATGCAAATCCACTAGATAAGTGTTTACAAAATTATAATATAATAAAAAATAAAATACTTTATTTTTTCCCCTTGAAAGAAAGATGAAGATCTTTCCCACAATTTCTCTCGCTGATCCATGCAATGCTAGTACAATTTCTTATAGATTCTCTCAAAATCTCATCTCCAATCTCTTCAAAAATGTAGAAATCTATATTTATACTTCTATTCTAAGATTTCTAAGCATTCCTCTCATTTCTCCTAACATACACACCCCCCTACACACACACACACACACACACAATGAGAGGCTCCAACCCCCCTATTTTAAAGAGACATGAAATCATTCCTTTTTCCTAAGAGACACACCTATTCATACCAAGAGGCAAATCCCTTCATCTAAAAGACATATCTCTTCATTCAGGAGCCTTCCCCGAGTGTCTAGATACATTTAACCACTCCATGAAGCATTTGAATTACTTGGAGTCTTCTAGAACATCTCAAAAATAGTCAAAAACCACCAAACATTCGTCCAAATCTGTCTCTGGCGCCAGTTTTCTAAATTTTAGTGTTCCTCTCTATATTTAGGCACTTCTGGCGCCATTCTGGCACCGCTTTATAATTTGGCACATTTGGCACCACCCTGCAGTAGCTCCACTATTTTGCTCCTCCGTTGCGCCCGTTTCAGTTGTGTTTCACTCCTAACAGTTATACGTACAAGATCAGCATGAAAATAACTTTTTTTAAAAGTGTAATTTCATTCAAAAACATGTGAAAAATATAAAGGAGATTAAACATAAAAAGACATATTAAAATGTGCCAGGTCAGAATTTTTTTCCTTGCTCGTTGTGCCTCCAAATTGCATCTTTTTTGCCCATTTGTGCTTCCTTTCTCTCCAAAGTCCATTTCTTGTACCTAAAGCAATAAATATATAAAATACATTCATTTAAAGTACAATATCATTAAAATATCATTAAAAATGAGTGTAAAATGTATGTGAATAAGTAATCATTTTTTAGACATATCAAAATCCCCAAAACTTAACTGTTACTTGTCCTCTAGTAACCCTATAACTTTAAAGACTAAATTTTTTGATTTGAGGTAGTGGGTTTCAGTATATTTTCCTATAATTTTGTCTCAGAATTGTTATAGTGTAACTTAAGTAAAATTCTTGCAAATCAATCTAGGACTAGAGTGTAAAAATATCTCATATTCAACTTATGATTGCTAATTTTCTATTTACTTCAAAAGTTATTGAAACTTGTCATACTAAATATTCATAGAAAGTTAAAAAACAGAATTTAAGCAACTTACCTATACCAATTTGACCAATACATTTTTTAAATAAGAATAAGCTTAAGATTGTTTCTAAGTCTATTCTTCTTGAGAGATTCAAGTGAAACCAATTTTTTATTAGGCTTCTCCTCAAGCTTCTCCCCACATATTTTCTTTTTTACTTTTCTTTTTATTTTTTTTCTCATTTTTTAGGATCTTTTTAATCCTTGATCTATTTTTATGTGAGGATTACTATATTTGTATAGGCCTTTAATTTTTTGAAGTTCATTATCGTCTTTCTAAAATCCAAAACTCAAAACTTTCCCTCACTTTTTAAAAGTGTAAGTATTAGTTTAAAAAATATTCCAATAAAGGCTCAATTCTAAATAAGTATAAATCTATGAATCTTTTCTTTTCAAATATTCAACTCATTTCTACCATAAACAGCAAAATCATTTTCCTATAGTTTCCTACAAAATATCTTAACTTTAGAATAGTTTCTTCACGTAGGATTTCAACTAAGTTATTTTTCTAGCAATCATACAATCAAAATTATAGTAATCTAATGGTAACACCACATACCATAAGTCACTTTAAAAGTGATATCAAATTAAATACAGGCTACTGAGGACAAATAAAGTTATGTTTTTAAAAATTTTGCTTCCACCCAAACTTGAATTTTTAAATATTTTGCTCTTAATTCCTTAAAATGTAGCAGGAAGAAAAAGTAAAAGATAAATCTAGTAACTACTACAAAATTCTATCAAATTCATATACATGTGTAATCAGGAAAGAATGACTGCAAAGGAAATTAAATTTAGCCTAAAACATGCTTGCAATAATATTAAACTAAAAGAAAGTATACTCACTAAAAAATTTTATTTTTCTTTTTACCACCAAACCTGATATTTAACATGTATATCATATAGTACCGAAAATATAAGCAGGAAGAAAAACAATTCAAAAATTCTATCCACCACACATGCCTATCAGAAACATCTACAATTATTAATCATGATAGAAATCATTTAGCAGAAAATAAATCTAAACTAAACATGCCAGAATGAAATTGACTAAATAAAAATTTAATTGACATAACAAGTATGAGCATAGGATATAAAAATTTTCTTCAAGTCAAATATAAAGTTGTAAGACAAAAACAAATACACATGATAAATGAGGTCAATTCTTCCATTAACGCATCGCATCTCACTAACTTACTTCCAATTTCTAATAGAATCACTACACTAATAAATTAGGTACATTTTAAATGATTTTATATATTATAGTCCCAGATAAGATTATCCTTGATATATTGGCACCCGGGCACCAATCTCAGGCATCACCTAATCTTTTTATTTAAGCACCTCTAGCAGTTATAAGGATAGTGTAAGATCATCCACATGTTACTCATCAAATAGGTTTGCGAGTCCTATGAAATGGAAATGAAGTCATAGAAAGGAATTAACAAAATTGAGATGAAACTTTCACTGTTCAAATTCATGATGTCTCTTGTAAAACTCAAGTATGGTTGAGACTGGAGTCATAGTGGACTCGTCAATCCAACTACTACGGGAGAATAACAAGTCTAGGAATAATATGAAGTTAAGGAATCACCTCTCTCATAACACACAAAGATCAAATCAAACTAATAACAATCCAAAAATTCACTAATCATCAATTAAACTGATTAATCCACACTAAAGTAAACACACTAAAACACTAACAATCACAACTCTCAAGCACACTAAATTAAACCACACTGATAACTATGTGTTGTCTCCCTTAAAGTGTCTAGTTTAACGTCGCTAGCCTGACAAATGATTCCTCCTGGATCAAAAATCTATTTAGGTAATCATTGATCAATCACCCAATCTTTTCCAGATCTAGGAATTCCTACAAAGTCCTAGAATTAAAATTTTTCTTTCAAGTCTTCCTTTTTAGATTGATTCATATTATTGTTCTTCATATTTCTTTCTAAATACAATATTCTTCCAAAGATTTTCTTAATTTGCATATTAATATCATCCTTGAAATTTATAAGAAATGGATCTTTATATGATAATTCACGATCTCCCAAATTTTGGATCGATTACCTCTAGATGATTTAGATTTAGGATCAAATTCTTATGGGTTACTCTTTTGTTTAGGGCTTTCTTTCAATTCTTCCCCTTGGGACCGAGTAAATGGTGGAGGTGGTCATTCTATATTTATTTTAGTTGAGGATATAAGTTTTTCTAATTCCTTAAGATTTTTTTCCATTGGTCTTTCATTCTCTATATCATCATCTCTCAAGTCAAAGTTCTTTTGAAACATTTCCTCGAATTCTCTTCTAAATATTAGTTCGATAACTTTATATTGCTCATCATTTATCTACTTAGGGTTTATCTCAGGGTCACTAGGTAAAATCTTTGGGGGTAACTTTTAATTGCATTAATAATCTGTCCAGTTGGTTTTCTATATTCCTTATTGTAGCCTCTTAACCTTCCAGCTCACTCTTTTGACTTTCCAACTGACACTCTTGACTTTCTAACTGACTCACTAATTGAATCACAACCTCTTCTAACAGTGACTCATGCTCCTCATTATGTGGGATGAAGTTAAAATTATGTGGAAAAGAGAGTTCATGTTTAAAATCATCCTCACTATTCCAATTACATGTCTGATTAAATTGATTATCTTCTCAAACTTGATTTTCTCCTCCAAAATTATTATTCTAGTTAAAGTTTGAATAATTTTCCTAACCTGGGTTGTAATAATTAGAATAAGGATTGTATATCTCATGGCTAGTTTAGCTCAATCAATTGCCCAAATAAATTTTCCTTAATAACTAGGGGTCCTTGAGGATAACTCTCTATGTATTGATCTAACTTTCTCTCAATCTCTGCTTATGGCAATGAAACAATTCGAGTGGCTTTCAATTCTTTGTCCATCGGTTGTTGTCGTTTGATTTGGTCGAGGAGTAGACACTCTGTTTATCTATCATATCACCCTAATCCCCAAGTAACTTATTCTTTTGGATGATGTAAAGGATCCTCAGATATGAAGAAAATTGGACAAGGGAAGGAGAGGGCTAAAATAAAAAATAGTAGAAAAAGGAAATGTCGGGTAATTTCATTATGATGAATATTACAGAGAAAACTCTAGAATGTTCGATTTCAGAGATTCTCGTGTAAGTAAAACCACATGAAAATCTAATAACATGAGATTTTAGATATGACATCTATTCTGAGTTCTTTATTCTCCTATAGAAGCAAGCTACTACAGCTAATTACATCTTAGACAGTTAAAATTGCCTGAGAAAACTACTGATTAATGTTCACATTTATTCCCTAAGAAATTTTAAGTATTAAGGTCAAGGAAAGAAACATCAATGTTTGATCCTAAGAGTAATATGTCACGTACTACCCTAAAGTTTTCGATTTTTTTTTTTCATTTTGATGACTTTGTTTTATTTTATTTTGTTGTTTTGTTTTATTTTGCTGTCACTTTAGTTTTATTTTGAAGTTTATTAATGTCGTTGTTTTGTTATTATTGTTTTATTGTGGTTTTGATTTAATTAATAAGTTTTTTGTCTCGTCTTCTGAATGTCGCTCTGCAAACTAGAGTTAGCACATCATAATAACTTGCAAAGTAAATCTAAAACTGAACTTGTCTTTAACCTGCAAGAAAAATAGTGTCAGATTTATAATGTAAATTTAATTTATTATATTGTCGATTTAGTTGATTAAATTTTAATAATTGTTTTAGACAACCAGTCAAGGTGTCCAAGGATCTGTCGTCCCAGGGTCGTTAGATTCCTCGATCTACTTTGTCCGAAAGGTGTTTAAATATGGACCAGAAGACTCTTATCAACAACCATGGATTGCATCGTCCAAGAAATCTTCATAGATCAAAATATATTGTGTTTCAAGTTGCATCCGATAAATTTTTTTGATTAAATTTTTATTTAAGTTTTAATGTCTATTGTCAGTTTTAAAGGTTGAAATATTTTAGATTGTTGACGATTTATTAACCAATTTTATTTTGTCGTTTATTTTATTTTGAATGCTGCAATAAAGATTGTTAAGTTTTTGGTTATTTAGGTTCAATTTAGGTAGAGCCGAATGTTTGATATTACTTAGATTCAATTTTGATAGAATCTAAAGTAGAAGGTGATTTAGGCTCAATTTCTGTAGATCCTAATGTATAAGGTGATTTAGATTCAATTTTGATAGAATCTATGGTATTTAAGTAAAACCCAAAAACATAAAGTGATTTAGGTAAAATATTAAGGTTCAATATTTCTTAGATTCAATTTAGTTTGAATCTAAGGAATAATTTCCATTAAGTTAAATTTGAATTAAACCTAAGGTTTGGGTAAAGTCAAAGGGGTGGATATTACTTAGATTCAATTTAGATAGAATCTCGGGTTTGCTTTATTTAGATTCAATTTTGGTAGAATCTAAAGTTCAATGTGTCCTAGATTTAATTTAGGTAAAAACAATGGTGTGATTCCTTTAGTTTTAATGTAAATAAAACCTACAGTTTTTTTTACGTTGATCCGAAGTTTTAAGTTAATTTAGGTTCCATATAAGTTAAACCTAGGATATTTTTTGATTTAGGTTCAATTTAGGTTGAACCTAAGTTTTAAGTTGAATTAGGTTCAATATAAGTTAAACATGTATCTCTTATTGACTTAGATTCAATTTGGGTTGAACCAAAGTTATAGGTTGATTTAGGTTCAATGTAGATTGAACCTAAGGTTTAGGTTGTCTTAAGTTCAATGTAGGTTGAACCTAAGCTATATGTTTTCTTAGGTTTAATATAGGTTGAACCTAAGATATTGGTGTTAACCTCAGTTTTGTTGAGGTCTAGTCTTTCTTTACGAGACTAGGATCTAGCCATAGGATTTTCTGGTGAATATTCTAGAGGACTAGTGATGGAACCCTACCTCATTAGAAATTCCAAACACTTTTTACTCTTCTTGGAGTTCCACATTTTTGATACCAACCTCTAGCACTTAGTAGGATGGAGCCAAGCATAAGGAAACTCAAGAGGAATCCTTTAAAAGATTTTCAAGCCTTAGGACTAACCCTGGGTGGTCTGATCTGGGTCAGGCTTGCACTACACCAAAATATCTCACTTTAATTCCTAATAAAAAAATTCTAAACCAAACATGACCAACATTGATTCCCTATTCTTTTGGAAACTCATGTAAGTGGCGCCTCAAGCTCTTAGCTCTAGGCAAGGGTTTGGCAAGGACCAACACATCGAGGATCCAAAATGGGACTTTTCTTTGGTCCATGGCTCAAAAGGGTAATATCATGATTGACATCCTTAATTAATCTCAATTTCATCAAATTACCAATTTTGACTCTTTTTAGCCCAAACTTCACTAAAATTACCAAATTGCCCCTACAACCCTAATTTTTCCCAAAATTCCCAAAATTGCCCAAATTCTACATTCTCTGCATAAGTCATTTCAGAATAATTCAAACCACTCAAATTGACCAAAATACCCCCAAAATACCCAAAATCCCAAAATACCCCCCTAAAACCACTAAAGTTACCAAAATGCTCTTCATGCTCCAAATATTTTTAAAATTTCTACAATCACTTCAAATGTCCCCAAAAATAATTTAAACCACTCCATTGAGCTCAATTTGACCAAAATTGACCCATTTTGACCAAAATCCCCAAATTACCCTTAAAGGCCCAAAATGCTCAAATCACTCCCAATTTCCACCAAATTGACTTCAATCTCCCAATATTTCAATTCCAAACTCAAATTAATCATTCCCAATCCTAATTTAAAGCAAATACAAGCCCAATTGAACTAATTTCAAGCCCAATTACAAGCTTAATCCAAAATCCCCAATTTAGTTGTACCCTTAAAATCCCCAAAATTGAACCCCATGATTAAATCAATTTCCCCAAATTTGAGTTCTGAATTCTTCATAACACTTCCCCAAATTAATTTGAACTATAAATTGACCCAATTCTGAACTCAAATCTCACCCAAATCCAACCTAAGCCAAAACTGCCATTTTGACCAAAATCCCAAATCTCACCAAATTGAACCTCCTAACCCCAAAATCTCCTCCTGATCAATGTATAAAACTCTTCGTGACAATCACCCACATCAAATTGAACCATCAGTTGAAACAAAATTGACCATGTGACCAAATTCCACAAAATTGAACTTCCAAATAATTCAAAATCACCCAATTGGTAACAAAAACTTCTTAAGACCATCATCCACACTAGATTGATCAATCACTTGACCTAAATCCTAGTCCAAACCCAACAATGACCCAAGTTGAACCGAAACCCAAACTTTGGACCCAAACACCAAATTTGACCAAATCAACCAAAATTGACCAACCCAAGTCCACCACAGCCAACATTTGGACACTAGGAAACAACCTAGATCTACCTAGCCCAACTTATTTGAGCCATGAACCAAGGGTCCGATGATTTAGGGGAGTTCCTCCCATTTTGTGCTAAACAAAATATATCTTTGTCACCAGCCATCCCCAAGCCATCTTGTTGACCATTAATCTTTCTATGGCTCACTTGACCACCCTAGCCACCCGCTCATTCCTGAGCTTCCCCAAAACTAGAGAGGAAGTTTTCCACTGAATGCCCCATCTCTCTGCACCTCTATATCGGACTTTCTCCTCAGCCTTCCCACCTGTAGGAAGAACTCTTGTACAAACAGTTCACCAGAGCCCAGCAACACTTCCAGGAAGTTTGTCGAAGTCCTCTGAAGCTTTTGCGAGCACTTGATTGAAGCTACACCTCTCAGACAATGGTATTGAATTCTTCTCCCCAAATCGAGCTCGGTTTGGTCTTTTATGAAGAAAAGTTTAATTTCATAGTTGATAAACCATATGGATGAGTTCGTATGGATTAGATGAAGGTGTAGGAACAAACCTGAAGTGATTTGGTTGAGTCTAGGTAGAGATCTTAAGGTTATAGTGTGAACGGCTCACGGTTTACACTAGTTAGGGACGAAGACAGAGAGCCGTACGATTATGCGTGTAAATGGACCCTCCAGATGAAGCTGAATGAATAGATGAAACATAAAGTGCGGGCTGATTCAGATGACAACGAACAATGGAGAGGTGATGCATGGGCTTTACTAGCTGCCAAAAATGAGGTGGCGCTAAGTCAGATAAGTAGGAAATTATATTTTATTTGATTTTGTTTAAATTAGAGAACCTTTAAAAATGCATAACTTGGTATAGAAAATTCATAAAAATAAAAGAAAAATACTTTATTGCTCAGTGAATAGAGGAGAACAATGTGAAATTAAAATAAAAAATATTTGACCTATATTTATTTTTAAATTAATTAAAAACCATTAAACTTAGTTAAATCATAACTTGTTATATAGAATTCACCATGTCATGGGATTACGAGTGTTTTCCCTCTGTGGTTAGGGATCTTCTCTGGATCTTCCAAGGTCAGAGGACATCTCAATTCAGAGATCCCTAATTTTCAAGTTAAACCTCTCTGTTTTGTTTAAAAAATATAATAATTAAAATATAAATAAAAAAATATAAGACATGTTTTGGTAGGTTCACTGTGGTCAGATGGCAAAAGAAAAAATATGAAGTGGTTTTAACTAATTAATAATGGTACTAATTATAATTAACTCATTAAAACCCTTAAAAAATTAAATAGTTGATTTATAAATTGAAAAATCACAAAAGCTATTCCACACTGTAAATTATAATCATGATAACTCCTTATAAAAATTTGAAGTCAATTGGAATTTATTTAATCACTAAAATGGATTTTCAAGGTAAAATTGTCTTTTTGGCACTAAAATAATTATAATAATTAAAATATAATTAAGAAATTATAAAAATGATTTTAGGAGTTCTTAAAGACAAGAGGTACTTAAAAAAAGTAAAATTGGCATTAAAATAAAATATTTCATTTTAAGCAATTATTTTAATATTTAAATATATAAAAATAATTACAAAATTAAAAAAATTACGAAAATAGAAAAATGCACAAAAATGTCACTTTTGGTTTCCTAGTCACTTGGAAATAATTAAAATATTTTTCCTTATTTTATAAGTAAAGTTATGGATTTTTAAATGTTAAAAAAATGAATTTTCCTTAATTTTGTACTAAAATAGTTATAATAAATAAAATAACAATCATAAAAATATGAAATTTATTTCTCCAAGTTCTCTGATCTTACAAAGATTTAAAAAAATATATAAACTATAATTTTCCACTTAAAATAATATTTTATATTTAATTAATACTTAAAATAAACAAATAAATATAATAATTAAAATAAAACTCAATAAATCTTGAAATTTATCCTAGGTGGTCCTCTATCCTAAGTGCACCTTTACTAATTTTCTTAAGGACAGATAATTTGTTTTGGCTAAATTAACAAATTAACATTAAAAACATGTATTTTTGCATTAAAATATATATTAAAATAAAATGAAAATTAAAAAAATCACATTTTCTCCTCTAATATTTTAATTGACCCCATGAGTGGGGTATCATAAAAATTTTAAAGTTATTTGAGTTAAATATAATGAATTATGAAGTAATATGCCTTAAAGGGACAAAATGGTAATTATGAAATTCAAGCTTTAAATAAATTTCAGGCTTAATGAAGGGGTAAATGGGTAATGAATGGCTTTACTTAACTATGTTAGATGATTAAAGCATAAGGAATTAAAAGGTAGGAACCAATCTCACCACTTTCCATGACAAGGGCATAATTGTAATTTCCCTTAATTATCATAAATCAGAAGTTAATTAAATTAAATGATGCAAGATAAGGGGATTTGATTTGGAAGATAATAACTCACTAATTTAAGACTCCTAGCTAATAGTATGATGATAATACAATAATGGATAAAGATTAAATGACATTTAACTTAATGTTCTTATATTAAAAATTTACCCATAATCTTTAAGGGCTTAGTAGTGAAATAGGCTTAATCTAAAATTTTGACTAATGAGGTTTACAAAAGAAAAGATGATTGATTAAGAATATTTTTGAAAATACTACTTGCCCAAATTTAAATTAATTGGCTAAATTCCTTAACAAATCAATTTATCCTTAAAGGTCTTCACTCACATAATTTATAAATGAAATATCGAGTGATAGTTACCATGCTCGTGAGATAATTAAAACATTAAAGGTTACGGAGCATAGGGTTATAACAAACTCATTAAATCATACTTTGTATTGGATGAATGAATTAGCAACATAATTGTTGACCTCACTTTTGTGAGGATCATTCACCAAATAAATTATGAAAGGAAGTCTATCTATATTGACCTCCTAAAATTTAACAAGGGATGACAAACCCTAAAGATCTAGGCTAAAACCCAAGAAAAAGCTTTTTGACTTAAAAATGACAGTAAATAAATCAAATCAATGATTAAAAACTTTAAAATGATTAATTTAAATAAATTTGATCAAATTAGTAAATCTTTTACTTAAATGATCAAAATTTGGTCAAAGAAGTCAGTCCATGACTTAATGACCTCCTTACTGATTCAGTGTTCACCACATTAACCATTAAGAAATCTTAAGTATTAAGTTAATTAAATATAATTAATTTGATTAATTGACAATACCAAATTAACCTAAGATTACCAACCCTAGTCAAATCTTGGTATGGTTATCAAAATTAATAACCCTGTGATTAAATTAACCATGACAAGGTTAAATAAATCATCTGGGTCAATCTTGGATCTAAATTGATCGATCATGATAACCTAAACCAATAATGATTAATCTTTGACATAAACAAGACAAAAATGGTCAACTTATGACCTAAACACCACTATACTGATTTCTTAGCCTAAAATGATAAATTAGGTTAAAATGATCAAACCCCTAAAAAATATTATATTGACTTCATTAGTCAACCTTTTTGATCAAGTAATGAAATATTTGGTCAAAACAATCCACACATAATATAAAGATAACTACATTAGCCCCATTGGTCAACTATTGACCTAAAAGGGTTAAAATTGACCACAATGGCAAACCCATGCCCCTTTGACCACAAAATTGACTTCAAATACAAACATTGACATGATCAACATGACATTAATTAAAATGATTAAATTTTAAAACAAAAGTCACTACTTTGGTCTTTGAATGACTTAAACCTTAAAAATGGTCAATTCTAGGCAACATGTATCAAATTTGGTCAAAATACCCAATGTTGAAAAAAAATAATAAAATTAATCAAATAATTAGTTCTAAAATTATTTAGATTAATTTATTGACCAAAATATAATTTCCAATATTTTAAATTAATGACATAATTAATTAAAAAGGGGAAATATAATTAAAAGCTATAAAATAAAACCATACCCAATTTTGAATTAAAATAATATTAATTAATCAAATAAATTTCAAAATTAATTTATTTGCCAATAATATAATTTCATAAATTCTAATTAATGAAATAATTAATTAATAATGGAATTATATTAAAAAAATCCATGAAAAGAAATTTTGACCCATGACACCATTTATGACATAATAAATGGTTTTCAAAATTTTAAGCTCATTAATGACATCATGGATGACCTCATATAGGTTAGACACAAACCATATGACCCATCAAAAATGAATTGACTCATTAATGATTTATAATTTAAAATTTTAACCATGGTTAAAAGCCATAATTTTATGGAAAATGAAGTGGCGAAATCTTACCATATCAAAGCACGAATCATCTTCCTCCCTGAGGTGATGTGGCCAGCCATGACAAAGGTTATCTTAGCCACCTCCTAAACCCTCCAATAGGGATCAAACTTGACCTTAACCAATCTTTTATCATGGTTAAAAGTTATCATGGCCAAGCCATGCATGAAAGGAGTAAGGGGGCTAAGGTGGTTTTGTCTGCTTAACACCATTAAAAATTATTAAAACATGAGGGGAAGGTTATACCCACCTCCCAAAGGATCAAATAAGAGGAATTCAATTTTAACCTAAGTATAACCATGAGGAAATTGTACATGGGTTAATAATTTTTAAATTCCAAACTCAACTCAATTGAAAGCCACCATCTTATCCAAAATATTTATGAGGGAGTTGAGAACTCCCCCAAGTGAATCATAGCCATCCAAGATTAGCCATAATCTTGCCATTGCTATAAATAGGACCTTAGACATCAACACATGGAAGGAGGAGAGGAAGAAAATACAAAATCCATATAGGCTGCCCAAAACCCCTGACTATGAACACCAAAAATGCTCTCTAGGTCTTAGACAACTGATCCCAACCAAAATAAGACCACTTAACCCACTGATTCAACTCAATTTGACCTAGCTCGAACCACCTAAAACTAGGACAAAACCAAAGTGTGAAACCAAACTCCACAAAACCTAAAATTGACCTTTCTAAAACCATTTAGGGGTTAGAAGAGGAGGAGCCCCACTAAAATCGAGCTTCCCCATAGTCCTTAACCCTGCCTTGACCATTTTTTTAAAATCAAGCCTACCAAAATTCAAAATCATATATAGAGCCTATTTGAACTCAAATTGAAGTGGAAGGAAGCTTTCTCAGGGCAAAACGACACTTCCAGACAAATCAATCTGAAGCTTGAACCCCTGTGACCAAGGTATGAGTACTATCCTTTAATGGCGATCGGGTTTGTGTCTTTGTGAAGATGATGCTTTCAAAACAATCACTTAGCCCTATGGATTTGATCGCCTCTTTCAGACGATGCTTTAGAGACAAAGTTCACTCGAGTCTATCAAGATTTAAGTGAGATATTGTCTCTGGAAGGTGGACGAAGCTCAGGCTAGGTTGGAGGAGGAAGATGACTTAAGGCCGTCCTATTTTCTGCTTAAAAGATGGACGACTCTGATCAAGAGATGTTCGCTCCATTTTTTAGAACCTCACACAGGATCTGACGTGTTTCGACAGATTTAAGGACACGCGTTGCCCCCATATCTTTTTTGGTTAATATGAATTTAGAAAATTCAGTTTAACCTTAAAAGAATCAAAATTCCATATCTTTTTATAGAAAAATGCTAAAAATTAAATAAAAATACCTCTAGATTCTCCCTGAAGAGAAGAAAATTATAAGATAAAAATTGTAATTTTTTTCTTAATATTTAATTTTTAAATAATTAAATACTCTCTGGAGTATTTTAATTAATAAAAATTAAATACAAATCAGAAAAATCTGAAGTTTTTAAGGGATCATTCTTAGGTCCGTAGGAATCTTTGATAATTTTCCTTAGGCTAGAGAATTCCTCTAAGGCATCATTTATTAATTTTCAAGGCATCTAATAATTACTTTTAATAATAATTATAAAATGAAAATTAGGGAATATAAAATTGCAAAATAACTAAGAAATTTAAGGTGATATATAATAATCTTAAAATGACAAATTCGAAGTGATTAAAAAATTGTAAATGACATCTAATAGAGTTGGTAATTTGTTAATCATAAATTAATAATTTAACCCTAAAAATTCTCTCCTAAGTTAACTTAGCTCATCCCACTATGGACTAAGTTAGAATTAAGTCTACTCTATAGTAGACTCAAGATAAACTCTAAATTGGATCTAAAGATGTTAGACAAGACTTAATTAAGCTTTAATTAAGTTTAAATGACATATTTTAAATGACATATTAAACTTAATAAACCTTAGTAAGATTTAATATACCAATTAGACCTAACCAATCCTTGTTAAAATCTAAATCACCTTAGGTTTAACTCAATAAACCCTAATTAGGCCTAAGACACCAACTTGACCTAATTAACCCTGATTAAGTCTTAACTTTATTAGGCTTAACACCACAAAACCATAATTTGGTCTAACCCCTAATTAGATCTAAATAATTAAATTAAACATTACTTACATTAGGTTTAATTAATTCTAAACCTTAATTAGGTCTAACCCCTTGTTAGACCTAATTAATTTTCTTAAACCTTAACTACATTAGGTTTAAGATAAACAAACTCTAATTAGGTCTAACCTATATTAGACCGAATTAATCATTAAGCCTTAACTACATTAGCCTTAATCAACATTAATCAATATTAAACAAACATAAACCTTAATTAGGTCTAACCCATTAGACCTAATTAATCCATTAAGTCTTAATTAAATTAGACTTAATTAACCTTAAACCAATTAGGCTTAACCCTAATTAAGCCTATTTAATCAATTAAACCTTACCCAAATTAGGTTTAGTAAACCTTAAACTAATTAGCTTAACCCTAATTAAGCCTAATTAATCAATTAAAACCTTATTCAAATTAGGTTTAATTAACCTTAAACTAATTAGGCTTAACCTTAATTAAGCCTAATTAATCCATTAAACGTTACTCAAATTAGGTTTAATTAACGTTAAACCAATTAGGCTTAATCCTAATTAAGCCTAACTAATTAGTTAAACCTTACTCAAAATAGGTTTAATTAACCTTGAACCAATTAAACTTAACCCTGATTAGGTTCAATTAACCACAAACCCTTATCACACAAAACTTATAACTTAGTTTTAACTTAACTTAAACCTAAGTTGACCTAAACTTAAGTTCAGCCCATATTGAACTTAAGTAAACAACTTATAACTTAGGTTTAACCTAACTTGAACCTAAGTTGATCTAAACTTAAGTTCAACCCATATTAAACTTAAATCAAAATCTTATAACATAGGTTTAACCTAACTTGAACCAAATTTGACCTAAACTTAAGTTCAACCCATATTGTACTTGAGTCAATCTTAAGTCTCAACTTAATTGGAAGCTAACTTAACTCAAACATAAAACGTAACTCAAATCTATCTTAAGTCCAGATCACATCGGACTTAAGTCAAAACTAAACTTAGGCTCAATTTGACATAAACCCAAGTTAACTTAAAAATAACTTGAGTTCAACCCATATTGAACTTGAGTCAGTTTTAAGTATAGGTTTAACCTAACTTGAACCTAACTCAAACTTAAATCTAACTTGAGTTCAACTCATATAAACTTGAGTCAACCTTAAGCCTAGGTTCAACTTGAATCTAATTTGACCCAAACCCAACTTAAAATTCAAACTGTATTAAACTTAAGTCAAACTTAAAGTTTTAGGATTAATTTAGACCCAAGTCAAAATCTTATATTTGAGTTAAACCTAAATTAACTTAACTTGACATAAATTCAAATCAAATTTAATTTAACATAAATTTTAAATCAAACTTAATTCGACATAAATTTTAAATTCATTTAACTCGATATATCTAAACATAAAACCTAAGTTCAAAAAAATATAAATCAACATAAAATAACATAATTTAACTTGACAAAATTTGACCTAACTCGACATAAATAACAAATTAAACTTAAATCAACAAAATTAAATTTAAAATAGAAAAGTAAACCTTAAAACTAATTCTAGATTCAAATAAAACTAAATATAAATTTTTAAAGTCTAATTTCTTTTAGACTCAACTCTAAACCTTTTAGACTCTAAATGACATTCAGTCTAAAAATCTTATAGATTCAAGTGGCAATTGAATTTAAAAATCTAAAATCCAAACCTTTAGGCTCAAATGATATCGATCTAAAAATCTTATTTAATTTCAAGTGACAATTCAAAAATCAAAATTAACTCCAAAACCTTAGAGTTAAACGACTAAGTTTAGATGACAACTGAATTTAAATGTCTAATTCTTAATTCTTATCAAATTTAAATCGATATAAATAAACAATAAATCAGCATTTCAAACAAAATTAGATATCCGACAACTCTGAAACAACGAATATTTTTACCAGGTAATCTAAATATTTTTACGACATTATTTATGATAATATTTTCTTTATAGGATAAAGACAAGTTTCGTTTAGATTTTCTTTGCATGTTATAGGATGTGCTAACTCTGTTTTGCAAGAAGATCGATGACATTAATTTATAATAAAAATCGACAAAAAGACAAAAAAAAATAATAAACATGTCAGAACTGGAACTTTAGGTTAGCCACGAAACCTAAACAAATAAAGATGACATGACAATAAAAATAACAAAACTGGACTATTAGGATAGCCGTTAACAAAACAAACCAAACTATTAGGATAGCCGTCAACAAAACAAAACTAGAACTGTTAGGATAGTCACCAAACTTTAAAAAGAAATAACAAAATGACATTAAAAGAATGACAAAATAAAAACATTGATATGACATTTGACATGACAAAATAAAAATCATAAACAAAATAATAAAGTATATATAAAAGATACCTCATGACATAAATAATTGATATAATATCTCATGATAAAATGAGATAAACATTAGGATTAAAACATTAATATGTTTACTTTCCTAAAATGTATTCATAAAAATGAGTTTTTAACATTAATCAAGAGTTTTCTTAGGCAAAAATAGAATTATTTAGGATGTAATTAACTATGGAAGCTTGCTTCTATAGAAGAAGTAAAAAGAACTCAGAATAGATTAAATACAAAAAATCTCTGGTTATCAGACTTGTGAATTTTTCCTAATAGGATAAGAACATTCTAGAGTTCTCCCTATAAATATATCACATTACCTTTTCATATGGTTGTCTATTTTGTCCCTTTTCTTTAAATCTTTTTTAAAAAGGGGATTAAAGACTGGGGCAATATAAATAGACTGGCGACTCCTTGACATTTGACATGACGCCCAGGAATTGGCGATGATCGGAAGCAACGAGTTTTCCATCACCGATAAGAGAGTGGCGACTCCGCTGAGGAATTTGATCTTTATATATTCTTTCTCTTCATCTTTTGTTAAAGTACTCATTTTTCAAAATATTATTCGATAAAAAATATCATCTTTTCTAGCTCTTTTAAAAGAGCTATTTTCAATAAAACAATAATGATTCCAGTTCATAAACAAGTATATCATAAAATTTTGACATAAGATTTCTCTGGACTTTGATATGGATTCTCCTAATTCAGATTTTTCTTACTTTCAAGATCTGAATTCACCGTTTAATGAAGCCGCTTATTTTCCACAAAATGCATTCAGAACATTCGATGACGAAGCTGAATATATTTGGAATAATCCTCCCATGATAATAGAACCTTTTCCATATTTTCCATATATTTATAAGGACCCTATGAAGATTCTTTAGTTTTATCCCAATAACTTCCTATGGAACAATGTAGCTTTGAGGAAGTTAACACTAAAGGGAAAGGACTTTATGAAGAACAAGAAAAAAATATTCCATGATCAAAGTATAAGTTTGGATCAAGCTCTAAAACAGTTCCTATAACTCATACCCAAAGAAAGAATAAGAATCTAAATGAAAATGAAATTGAAATGTTCCACCCTCATTGGATATAGAGAAAATACATACCCTTGAGAAGAAACTGAGTTCTATCCCGTACCCGTTGAATATAATGAGGGTATGTATCAATCTTTAAAAGAAGACAATTTTCCACCTATCCAAACAATACACACTGTATTCAAACGATTGACACGAAAAGATAGATGTTCAATTGCTAAGTTATTGGATAAAATGGGATGTGTAGTTACCACTACCATGAAAAAGAAAATCCTTGAATATGATAAACCCATTTATCATCAAAATACTTTAGTGTCAACTAAGATCCGTTCAAAATAAAAAAAACGAACAAGATAGTTACTTTGACAAATAGTATAAAACATAATAAATTGCTTTTGGAAGCCGAAGAAACATAAAAAAAGATGAAGGCTCTTGTGCGCAAGCTATGAGATGGAGATCAATCACAATAAAAAAAGCATAACTCTAAATTAAAAAAGAATACAAGGAAATAAGATGTTTTAAATAGAGCTTCTAGTATCATGGATACTCCTATGAATATTTCTGAAAATAGTTCTAGTGAAACAATTTAGGAAAGATTGGGGATATTAAGAGATAACATTAAACGATTAGCTTCACAAAGAAAGGAAAATTTTTCTAATGAGCACCGTCAAGAGTTTATAGAAATACATGTCATAGAAACACGATCTAGTGCTACTCGGGAAGTATCCCCTCAAAATGAAGAAAATGTTACTGAAGAATTATGATCTATCATTCGACAACGAGACGAACAAATCAATCTTCTTGAACAAAGAATGGAAGAATTGGCAGCAACATTACAGAAGTCACCAACAACACCATCACCGGCCATTGAAATTGTTCAACTTGAAATAATATATATCCATGAGGATAAAACACAAGTTTAAGAAAGCTCACAAAAGAAAAAGGAACCCATTCAAAGTGGGATTGCTAAAAAAGAACTTTCACAATTAGTGGAACAAAAAATAAAAGAAACCATGGCACAAGAACAGATTGGATCATTAATTTCAAAGGGTAGGCCCTACCTAGAGGAATTTGATTCAGTTCAATATCCTAAAGGTTTTGTTCCACCACTTTTCAAAATGTTTGACGGAACAGAAAATCTAATACAACATCTTGCTCATTTTAGAGCAAGTTGTTGCAATGCAAAAGGGAGTGATCCCCTGTTATTCTGACAATTTTTCAATAGTTTAACGGGAGTTGCTTTCGACTGGTACGCCGAACTTCCTATTGGTCTTGTTAAAACTTTTGCAGAATTAGAAAATCTTTTTATCCAATGCTTTGCTGGAGCACAACATCATGTGACGGTTGGAGACCTGGTTGTAGAAAAGCAAAAGCCAGGAGAAACACTTGTGGATTATATTCTACGTTGGAGAAATCTTAGTATGAAATGTGAGCCACAGCTTCAAGAACAACATGCAGTGGAAATACTTCTTAAAAATATCCATGGCCCAATAGCATTTATGCTTAAGGGATTTACCATAAATACGCTTGAAAAATTACTTAGAAAAGCTGCTAATCTCCAGGAAGAAGCTAAGCAGATGGAAAATACTGAGACAATGAAACCAGTCAAAGTACTAGAAAAGAAAACTACCACAATAGAAAAATGGAAACAGGTGATGCAAATACAACTTAAAAAAAAGAAGCAACTACAAAATCAACAACAACAATCGCCTTCCCAATTGCAATTTCAATAACCAACCTTTCCACATTCAGATAAAAGAACGATAGACGATAGAATGAATAAGGAATATCCATTTAAAATAGAAGTGGTTACTAAAATCTTACGTGGTTTATTAAAGGTACATGAATTCAAATTAGCTGAGGCTAAAAGGCCGGCAGAGATTGATTTGAAAGACCATCCTAACTACTGTCCATATCATAGGACGTTGGAACCTAAAATTGAAGATTGCTTCATCTTCAAAGACTGGTTGGAGAAAAACTTTAAAGAAGGAAATATTACTATCCCAAAAGAATATCTGAAGCAGACTGAAAAAGTTTCAGTAAATATGATCTCAGTAAATACTCACGAAGATCGCTTTGATGACAATAATATTGTTCCAAGCAAATCCTATAAAGAAATGCTCATCAATCCTAAGAATGTTCATAATAAATCTTCTAAGAAGCGGAAAGGAAATAAGAGTCTTGTAAACATAGGGGCTACTCCTCCTTTTGTATCTTTTACTCCTTCTACTATGTCATATCCTTTTAGGATAGTTGTTTCGGATAAAGAGAGAAAATCCCTTGGACCGTTAACTTTGTATGACTTTTTGTCCATAAATAAAAGTGTTTCCCGTTCTGCTTATATCCTGACTATTTCTCACGATATTCATGAAAATGAGCGAGTCAATTTTGATCCTGTAGATGATATTTCGATCATATGTAAATCTGATGAGACTAATGACAACCAGAATGATAATAACAGTGAAGATGAAACTTTTACGCTCGAATTAGGAAAAGTACCAATCTCCATAGAATTGGAATTTTCTGATTCAGAAACTCAAGAATTGAACATTATACCATAAGAAATAACTAAAGTCAAGTGGAAAAATTCTATCTTCAAGGATGGCCCCTGTAGGAAAAGGAAAACAAATAGCAGCACCCAAAGAAAACATCAATCCAATAAAAGAATGACCGCTGGAAGAAAATAAAGATGATATCCGTGGAAAAGTGGATTATAATGTATTGGCTCATTTAAGAAAGCTACCAAAAAATTGAACATATATGATGCTCTTGTCCCATCTAAGGAAATGAGAGAATCTTTGATAAAGGCTCTCTTAGATCCTGAAATTTTTTTAGCTCAACTTCTTAGTACTTCTATGAATGAAGCATTTTTATTAAAAGAACGACTAAAATAAACCTTTTTTGACTGATTTGTTACTCGGTATGCTGAACGTAATCGTCTAGTTTAAATTACATTGAACATCAATGATATTATGCTTCCGAGAGTACTCATTGACCCAAGAGCTTCAATTAATATTATGAATTTGAAAACTCTCGCACATTTGGACATTGATGTCGACAGATTGTTAACTGATACGATCATGTTATGGGGATTTATCAACAAGGAGAACGAGCCGTAGGATCGATAACTTTGCTTTTAAAGTCAGATAATCTGTTGACAACAACAAAATTCCTCGTCATTGATTCAGATACATCTTTTAATGCTCTACTTATCCGACCTTGGCTCCATGAAAATAAAATGGTACCATCATCATTACACCAATGTATCAAATATCTACAAAAAGGAAAAGAATGTTGCATAATAGGGGATGTCCAACCATTTTCAATCCAAGAAATTGGTGTACACGAGGATGCTACATATTATGCCCCAGTAGATAAATTGATATTCTCTAGAGATGCAGTGTCAAATATGAAAGAAAAAGATAAAAACAAAAAGAAAGAAAAACAAGTTGATGTTCGTGGTCGAGGCCGAGGCCGAGGATAAGTACAACAAAGAGGGATCCCTGCTAATAACAAGAAGAAAACACCGAAGTTGAAATTAATTTGGATTATGAAGAAGAAGAAAGGAAGAAAACAATTCCAAAGGATCCCCAGTTCAAGATATTTCTTGAAGCGGAAGATAAAGGAAAAGAATTTGAATCTACGTATGAATAAATAAATCACTATGAAAACACTATGACTCTAACTCCTCTTTCTTCCACAAAAGTTGAAGATTTAGTGGTCAAAGAGATACATAGTGAAGATATGAAACCGATAAAATTTTGACTTGGTTCTACTAGCTCAGATGTTGATGTAAAATCAAAAGATGAAAACTTTTTGGAATCAATAAAAATTCCTTTTGAGCTTTATTCTCCATGTGTTCAAAAACTTTTGCAGAATAGTTTAATGTCTAAACAAAATTCATTAAACCTACATTATGATTTTGAGCATTTATCGAATAATAATAAACGGAATTACAATTCCAAAGTGGGAGTAGGATTTGAACAAATACTCGATCCTATGATAGAGGATGCCCCACCAGAATTTGAAGAAGAAATCAAATCAACGATGGACGAATTAAAAGGAATAAACTTGGGAACTGATGAAAACCCAAAACCAACTTTTATTAGCAGTTCTCTTAATAATATAGAAGCAAAAGAAATAGTTCAAGTATTAAGAGAATACAAGGATTGGTTTGCTTGGAATTACGATGAAATGCCCAGACTTGCTAGGCATAGACTAAAAAGCTGTCCCTGTAAAATAAGGTCCAAGAAGAATGCGTATTGACATAGAACAACAAGTCATCACAAAAGTCAAGAAATTAATTGAGGCCAATTTTATTCTAGAAGAATAAGATCCAATATGACTGGCCAATATAGTACCAATAAAAAAGAAAATGGCCAAATCTGACTCTATGTAGACTTCCGAGATCTAAATAAAGCCTGTCCAAAAGACGAATTTCCATTACCCATTCCCGAATTAGTGGTAGATATTGCATCAACACATGTAATATTCTCCTTTATAGATGGAATGTCAGGATATAACCAAATTAAAATGTCCCTTGAAGATGAACCAAATACAGCTTTCAGAACACCCATTGGGATATACTGTTATAAAGTAATGTCATTTGGACTAAATAACGCCGATACTGCTTACCAGAAGGCTTTGACAAGAATTTTGGATGAGCTTATTCACAAGCAAGTTGAATGTTATGTTGATAACTTGGTTGTTAATAGTAGATATAAAAATGAACATAAATATGATTTAAGAATCGTCTTCGAGCGATTACGACAATTTAATCTTAAAATGAATACTCTTAATTGTGCCTTTGGTGTCATTTTAGAAAAATTTTTAAGATTTGTTGTTCGACATCGTGGGATCAAAATTAACCCCTTCAAAATTAAAGTTATTATGAATATGCCTCCTCCCAAAAATTTGACACAATTATGATCTTTTCAACGAAAATTAGCATACATTCGTCATTTTATCTCTAATATGTCAGGAAGATGTCAACCTCTTACTGCCATGACTAGAAAAGACACCAAATTTGTATGGGATGAAAAATTCCAATATATTTTTGAAAACATCAAACAATATCTAAGGACACCTCCTGTTCTAGCAGCCCTTGTGTTAAGAAGACCTTGTATCCTTTATACTATAGCTTTAAAGAACTCTTTAGGAGCATTGTTGGCTCAAAATAATGACAAAGGTAAAGAAAATGCTCTATATTACCTAAGTCGTTATTTAAATCCAACTGAAATAAGATATCCTGTGATTGAAAGATATTGTTTAGCTTTAATCTTTGCAGCTTAAAAGCTAAGACATTATATGTTATCACATAAAGTTACCCTTATTTCAAAGAATAACCCATTGCAATATTTAATGACTCGACCAACTCTTTCTAGAAGATTGGCAAGATGGGCAATGTTGTTATTACAATTTGATATAACATTCGTACCATTACATGTTGTAAAAGGACAAATCTTGGCAGACTTTTTAGCAGCACACCCTGTACCGAATGAATCTCCACTTAATGATGATTTGCCTGATGAACAAGTATTTAAAATAAAAGATTCTAACTCAAAGAAATGGGAGTTATATTTTGATGGAGCTTCTTCCGCTAGAAAAAATAAAGACGAACAAACCACTATACCTGGCAAAGCAGGGGTAGGAATAATCTTTATTACTCTGGACAAAGAAATGATACCATTTTCGTATCATCTAATTAAGCCATGTAAAAATAATGAATCTGAGTACGATGGACTCATAGTTGGCTTAGAACTGGCAATCAAAATGAACATCAAAAGTCTTAACATTTATGGTGATTCCCAACTGATTATTAATCAGATATCAAGAAAATACAAAATTTTGAAACCATGACTTGAACAATATTTTAATTATTTTATGGAATTATTGTAAAATATTCCTAATGTGACATTTTTTCTGGTTCCAAGACAAGTTAATTCTTTAGCAGATGCTTTGGCAAAACTTGCAAAAGAATTTGCTTGTCCTGAAGGGAATAACGTTTCAATATCTGTAAAAGAATGGCGAGTTTTATCTCAAATTGATTTTGATAGTTTGGACAAAAATAAAGAAAATATGACAATAACGGTTGTCAATGAAGAAAAGAATGATGATTGGCGATAACCGATTATTGAATACTTATGAACTGGGACATTACTTGACAACAGTTCCACAACACTTCAAATTAAACAAAGAGCATTATCTTATGTCTTAATATATGATGTTCTTTATCATCGATCTTTTCATCATTGTGGTTAAGATGTTTAAGTCAATCCGAATCTCAAGAATTAGTTAAAAAAATTCATCCAGGCTTATGCGGTGCACACCAATCTGGGCCCAAGATGAAAATGAAAATAAAAAGAATGGGGTATTATTGGCCATTAATGATAACTGATTGCCTTGAAGTTGCAAGAAAATGTCATCAATGCCAAGTTCATGGAGTGGCCTTACATCAATCGTCAAATATATTACATCCAACACTTGCATCTTGACCATTTGATTGTTGGGGTATTGTGGGCCCTATAGATCCTTCGTCAACCAAAGGACATAGATTTATATTAGCAGCCATTGATTACTTCCCAAAATTGGCAGAAGCCGTGCCACTTAGGGAAGATAAAGCAGAACAAGTTTCTCATTTCCTCAAGACACAAATTTTTTATAGATTTAGAGTTCCTCGAAGGATTATCTCGGACAACGGATTAGCCTTTAAGAACACGAAAATAAATAATTTTATTTAAAGTCATGGAATAGATTGGCTAAATTCAACAATTTATTATCCAAAGGCTAACGATTTAGCTGAAGCTTTCAATAAAACATTAGTCCAAACTTTGAAGAAAACATTGACTAGTAATCCAAGACAATAGCATGAAAAATTAATTGAATCGTTATGGGCTTATAGAACTACATACCGAACACCAACACGGCCAACACCGTTTTCTTTGGTATATGGTTCTAAAGCTATACTTCCATTAAAAACTAAAATTCCTTCTCTTAGGATTGCAATTACAAATAAAATCATTGAAAAAGAAAACACAGAATTACGTCCTGAACAACTAGAAAATCTAGAGGGCAAACGACTTCAAGCTCAACAGAATCTAGAATTGTACCAAGCCAAAATGGTACGGGCCCATGATAAATTGGTTCATCGTAGGACATTTAAAATTGGAGATTTGGTCTTAGTACTTCGAAGACCTATCCTCGCTCATAGAAAAATAGCTGGGAATTTTGAGCCAATGTAGGAGGGCCCATATGTAATTTAAAAGACGTATTCAGGAGAAATCTATCAGTTAGTTGATTCTCAAGGAGATAGAGTTTTGCCCCTACTTAACAGGCGATTCTTAAAAAAATATTATGTGACATAAGACAATGACTTGTTTTTGAACTAAAAAATAATAATAATAAAAATCTTTCGCCTTGTTTGTACAAATTTGAATTTATCTCTTGACATTTTCTTCTTACTAAAGTATACACTTGTGAGAACAATCCCTCAAAGTAAAAATATAACAATAATAATAACAACACTTTGAAAGTGAAATTTGGTATCATATAACACTGTCATTTGCAGGAAAATGTTTGACAATGGACTACTTTTCACTTTTCAAAATGATACGACTTTTGCACTGGACCGCCGACACTTTGACAAGGGTTTAAGAATTCATTTCAACTTTGATCTACTATAGATTGAATCGATATACCATGGGTCATTACTGTACCTAGTCGATCAAAATGAAATTAAGGAACAAACACCTCTGATAGAATTTAAACTTCGGGAACAATATGATTTCGAGGATGAGTCAGAAACTGATAATCATGAATCGAATCCTAATATTAAGAAGTTGAAATCAGTTGTAACGACTGCGGCTCAGGAGGTTACAAAGGTTAACAATACGACAACAGGACTTACCCGTTCACAAAGGCGAAATCAAAATAAATGACAGAAGTGACAAGAAGGAAAATAACTACAAGATAGAAAACTTAAGGAAGATGACATCAACCAGTTTGAATCTCTTGACCTTGAGACTTCATATGCTGAAATTTTTCCTATTACGACAATGCCATAAAAAGAAATCCCTAGGAGAAACATCACTGAAGTAGAAATACGACAGATTCAAGCTATTAAACGAAAATCCTTTGAAAAATTCAAGCACATCAACGGTCAAAAAATCAATATCCTTGAAGGTATTAAGTAGTTCACCAGGATATTTGATTAATATGAATAGGCATCCATCATTGAGCATGTGATGAAAGCCCGAGATTTAGGCCAAGCTGGATGTCTTAGAAGGAGAACCTACTTTGAGCTTAATGAATATGTGGTAAGGGAAGGCTGAAAATTCAAAATGGATGTTTTTATAATTATGCCAAAGACAACAAAGGAAATCCTCTAGAATCCTACGACACGAACAGGTGGATCCACTTACAATAGTAATCATTCAAATTATTAAACGACTTGTTACCTGGGGAATCATGCCATCAAGCTGTATTCCAGATAGTTGTATTGTCAATATCTATGATAAGGGAGATTGCATCCCACCTCATGCCGATAGTCATGACTTTGAGAGACCATTCTGCACGGTATCCTTAATGAATATCTGTTATATTCCTTTCAAAAGGGAAATACAGATCCTTGGACCAGGAGAATTTGCAGGAACATACCGAGTCCTTTAACCAAGAGGATCCGTTCTTCTACTACAAGGAAACCGTGCTAATGTCATGAAACACTGTATACTTAGTGTCAATAGACCTCGCATTTCGATCACTCTGCGTCGAATGCGACCAGACAAAAGACCCATTGGATATCAGGCTATTCCAGAACTAGAAGGGTTGAAGCCTTTGGAGCTACCATGACCCCTTGAATGTCCAAACACCTGAGATATGTTTGGAAGACAATGTCTTGGAGTGTTAGATGTTTATGGTTGGTCTAATAGTATCCAAGGCTATGTTATGACAAAAGGAAGGACATGACGGCTTTTGACATATGATATATCAGTAGTTTGTAGCATGCGTGCTATATGATATATGTACATATATGTACTGTTGACTTTGGTTTGCAATGATATGTACTAGTGACTGTTGTACAGTATCTTTTGGAAATGAAATAAAATGTTGAAAATATTCCCTGTTGTCTATGATGTGTCGGCAGGTCCTAAAAAGTGCCAAAATGAATTCTTTAAATAAAAATAACAACAAAAATGGCAATATAATAACTATTATCATTTCACCTGTAAAGGCTAGATTCCCAGCGGACATCCCCAGCGAAAACACTTTTTCCTAGTGAGGTTTCCACTCTTTCTAGTTATTGGAATTATGTCCTTTCCCGATACGGAAGTTATGGCATTCTTTTAACTTAAATCAACATTTAACAATTCTGAGAAATGGGATATGCACCCATCTTCTCTTTCAAGTTATTGGATATAAGTCCTTTCCTGACACGAAAGTTATAGCATTCCTTTAACTTGACATCGACATTTGACATTTCTGAGAAATGGGATATGACACCCATCTTCTCTTTCTAGTTATTGGATGTAAGTCCTTTCATGACACGAAAGTTATGACATTCCTTTAACTTACATCGACATTTGACCATTCTGAGAAATGGGATATGACACCATCTTCTCTTTCTAGTTATTAAATGTAAGTACTTTCCTGACACAGAAGTTATGGCATTCCTTTAACTTACAACGACATTTGGCATTTTCGAGAAATGGAATATGATATCCATCTTCTCTTTCTAGTTAATGGATGTAATTCCTTTCCTGACACGGAAGTTATGACATTCCTTTAAATTACAATGACATTTGGCATTTTTGAGAAATGGAATATGATATCCATTTTCTCTTTCTAGTTATTGAATGTAAGTCCTTTCTTGACACAGACGTTATGACATTCCTTTAACATAACATTGACGTTTGACATTTCTATGAAATGGGCTATGACACCCATTTTCTCTCTATAGTTAAGTCCATTTCTGACACAAAAATAAGGTATTTCTCTCACTTCGAGAAAGGATACAAGTCACATAATATTCTTTCTTTAGATCAACATATAGACATTCGACATTTTATGACATACAATCTCATCCTTCAAATAATGATATAGAATACTCTCTGACAAATTGACATTTATGACATCCAGGATGTTTCGGTCAACGCCAATATGTGCGGCATACTCTTACAGTATCCCACACATATTAGGGGCCCATTTGTTGACCTCACTTTTGTGAGGATCATTCACCAAATAAATTAAGAAAAGAAGTCTATCCATATTTACCTCCTAAAATTTAGCAAGGGATAACAAACCATAAATATCTTGGGTAAAACCCAAGCAAAAGCTTTCTGACTTAAAAATGACATAGTAAATTAATCAAATCACTGATTAAAAACTTTGAAATGATTAAAATAAACAAATTTGATCAAATTAGTAAATATTTTACTTAAATGATCAAAATTTAGTCAAAGAAGTCAATCCATGACTTAATAAACTCCTTACTGATTTAGTGTTCACCACATTAACCATTAAGACATCTTAGGTATTAAGTTAATTAAATATAATTAATTTGATTAATTGACAATACCAAATTAACCTAAGATTACCAACCCTAGTCAAATCTTGGTATGGTTACAAAATTAATAACCGTGTGATTAAATTAACCATGACAAGGTTAAATAAATTATCTGGGTGAATCTTAGATCAAAATTGATCAATCATGATCAACCTAGACCAATAATGATCAATCTTTGACATAAACAAGACAAAAATGGTCAACTTATGACCTAAACACCACTATACTAATCTCATAGCCTAAAATGACAAATTAGGTTAAAATGATCAAACCCCCAAAAAATATTATATTGACTTCATTAGTCAACCTTTTTGATTAAGCAATGAAATCTTTATTCAAAACAATCCACATATAAAATAAAGACAACTACATTAGCCCCATTGGTCAACCCTTGACCTAAAAGGGTTAAAATTGATCACAATGGCAAAACCCATGCCCCTTTGACCACAAAATTGACTTCAAATATAAACATTGACATTACCAACATGAAATTAATCAAAATGACTAAAATTTAAAACAAAAGTTACTATATTGGTCTTTGAATGACTTAAACCTTAAAAATGGTCAATTCTAGGTAACATGTATCAAATTTGGTCAAAATATCCAATTTTGAACAAAAATAATAAAATTAATCAAATAATTAATTCCAAAATTATTTAGATTAATTTATTGACCAAAATATAATTTCCAGTATTTTTAATTAATGACATAATTAATTAAAAAGGGGAAATATAATGAAAAGCTATAAAATAAAACCATACCCAATTTTGAATTAAAATAATATAAATTAATCAAATAAATTTCAAAATTAATTTATTGGCCAATAAAATAATTTCCAACATTTTAAGTAATGACATAATTAGTTAAGAATGGAATTATATTCAAAAGAAAAAAGCCATGAAAAGAAATTTTGAACCATGACACCATTTATGACATAATAAATGGTTTTCAAAATTTTAAGCTCATTAATAACATCATGGATGACCTCATATAGGTTATATACAACCCATATGACCCATCAAAAATGAATTGACTCATTAATGATTTATAATTTAAAATTTTAACCATGGTTAAAAGCCATCATTTTATGGAAAATGAAGTGGCAAAATCTTACCATATCAAAGCATAAATCATCTTCCTCGCCAAGGTGATGTGGCTAGCCATGACAAAGGTTATCTTAGCCACCTCCTAAACCCTCCAATAGGGATCAAACATGACCTTAACCGATCTTTTATCATGGTTAAAAGTAAACATACCAAGCCATGCATGAAATGAGTAAGGGGGCTAAGGTGGCTTTCTCTCCTTAACACCATTAAAAAAATTGTTAGAACATGAAGGGAAGGTTATACCATGGTAAGTTAACATGCCATATCCACTTACCAAAGGATCAAATAAGAGGAATTCAATTTTAACCTAAATATAACCATGAGCAAACCTTACATGGGTTAATAATTTTTAAATCCTAAACTTCACTCAATTGAAAGCCGCCATCTTATCCAAAACATTTATGAGGGAGTTGAGAACTCCCCCAAGTGAATCCTAGCCACCCAAGCTTAGCCATAATCTTGCCATGGCTATAAATATGTGCTTAGACTTGAACACATGGAAGGAGGCGAGAAAGAAAATACAAAATCCATACAGGCTGCCCAAAACCCCTGACTATGAACACAAAAAATGCTCTCTAGGTCTTAGGCAGCTGATCCTAACCAAAACCAGACCACTTAACCTACTGATCCAACTCAATTTGACATAGCCCGAACCACCTAAAACCAGGACAAAACCAAAGTGTGAAACCAAACTCTACAAAACATACAATTGACCTTTCTAAAACCATTTAGGGGTCAGAAGAAGAGGAGCCCCACTAAAATCGAGTTTCCCCATTGTCCTTAACCCTACCTTGACCATTTTTTTTTAAACTAAGCCTACCAAAATTCAAAATCATATATAGACACTATATGAACTCAAATTGACGTGGCAGGAAGCTTTCTCAGGGCAAAACGCACTTCCAGACAAATCAATTTGAAGCTTGAACCTCTGTGACCAAGGTATGATTTTTATCCTTTAATGATGATCGGGTTTGTATCTTTGTTAAGAAGATGCTTTCAAAACCATCACTTAGCCATATGGATTTTATCATATCCTTTAAACAATGCTTTAGAGACAAAGTTCACTCAAATCTATCAAGATTTGAGTGAGATATTGTCTCTGGAAGGTGGACAACGCTCAGGCTAAGTTGAGGGAGGAAGATGACTCAGGGCCATCCAATATTCTATTTAAAAGACGCACGACTCTGATCAAGAGATGCCCACTCCGCTGTTTGGACCCTCACACAAGATCTGCCTCGTTTTGACAGATTTAAGGACACGCATCACCCCATAACATATTTGGTTAATCTGAATTTATAAAATTCAGATTAACCTTAAAAGAATCAAAATTCCATATCTTTTTATAAAAAAATGCTAAAAATTAAATAAAAATTTATTTGGATTCCTCCTAAAGAGAAGAAAATTATAAGATAAAAATTATAATTTTCTTCTCAATATTTAAATTTTAAATAATTAAATATTCTCTAGAGTATTTTAATTATTAAAATTTAAATACAAATCTGAAAAATCTGAAGTTTTTAAGGGATCATTCTTAGGTCCTTGGGAATCTTTAATAATTTTTCTTAGGCTAGAAAATTCCTCTAAGACATCATTTCGTAATTATCAAGGCATCTTATAACTATTCTTAATAATAATTATAAAATAAAAATTTGGGAAAATAAAATTGCAAAATGACTAAGAAATTTAAGGTGATATATAATAATCTTAAAATTACAAATTCTAAGTCATTAAAAAATTTTAAATGACATCTAATAGGGCTGTAATTTGTTAATCATAAGTTAATAATTTAATGCTAAAAATTCTCTTCTAAGTCAACTTAGCTCATCCCACTATGGACTAATTTAAAATTAAGTCTACTCCATAGTAGAGTCAAGATAAACTCTAAATTGGATCAAAAGATGTTAGCTTAGACTTAATTAAGCTTTAATTATGTTTAAAAGACATATTAAACTTAATAAACCTTATTTAGGTATAATATACCAATTAGACCTAACCTATCCTTGTTAAAATCTAAATCACCTTAGGTTTAACTCAATAAATCTTAATTAGGCCTAAGACACCAATTAGACCTAACTAACTCTGATTAAGCCTTAACCTCATTAGGCTCAACACCACAAAACCAGAATTAGGTCTAACCCCTAATTAGACCTAATTAATTCAATTAAACCTTACTTACATTAGGTTGAATTAATCCAGAACCTTAATTAGATCTAACCCCTCATTAGACCTAATTAATTATCTTAAACCTTAAGTACATTAGGTTTAAGACAAACAAACTCTAATTTGGTCTAACCCATATTAGACCTAATTAATCATTAAGCCTTAACTACATTAGGCTTAATCAACATTAATTAATATTAAACAAACCTAAAACTTAATTAGGTCTAACCCATTAGACCTAATTAATCTATTAAGTCTTAATTAAGTTAGACTTAATTAACCTTAAACCAATTAGGCTTAACCCTAATTAAGCCTAATTAATCAATTAAACCTTACCCAAATTAGGTTTAATTTACCTTAAACCAGTTAGGCTTAACCTTAGTTAATCCTAATTAATCAATAAAAACCTTACTCACATTAGGTTTAATTAACTTTAAATTAATTAGGCTTAACCATAATTAAGCCTAATTAATCCATTAAACCTTATTCAAATTAGGTTTAATTAACCTTAAACCAATTAGGCTTAATCCTAATTAAGCCTAAGTAATCAATTAAACCTTACTGAAATTAGGTTTAATTAACCTTAAACAAATTAAACTTAACCGTGATTAGGTTCAATTAACCACAAACCCTTATCACACAAAACTTATAACTTAGGTTTAACTTAACTTAAACCTAAGTTGACCTAAAATTATGTTCCACCCATATTGAACTTAAGTAAAAAACTTATAACTTAGGTTTAACCTAACTTGAACCTAAGTTGATCTAAACTTAAGTTCAACTCATATTGAACTTAAGTCAAAAACATATAACTTAGGTTTAACCTAACTTGAACCTAAGTTGACCTAAACTTAAGTTCAACCCATATTGAACTTGAGTCAATCTTAAGTCTAGGTTCAGCTTAACTGGAACCTAACTTAACTCAAACTTAAAACCTAATTCAAATCTATCTTTAGTCCAAATCACATCGGACTTAAGTCAAAACTAAACTTAAGCTCAATATGACATAAACTTAAGTTAACTTAAAATTAACTTGAGTTCAACCCATATTGAACTTCAGTCAATTTTATGTTTAGGTTCAACCTAACTTGAACCTAACTCAAACTTAAATCTAACTTGAGTTTAGCTTATATAAACTTGAGTCAACCTTAAGCCTAGGTTCAACTTGAATCTAATTTAATCCAAACCCAACTTAAAATTCAAACTGCATTAAACTTAAGTCAAACTTAAAGTTTTAGGTTTAATTTTGACCCAAGTCAAAATCTTATATTTGAGTTAAATCTAAAATAACTTAACTTGACATAAATTCAAATCAAATTTAATTCAACATAAATTTTAAATCAAACTTAATTCGACATAAATTTTAAATTCAACTTAACTCGATATATCTAAACATAAAATCTAAGTTCAAAACAATATAAATCAACATAAAATAACTTAATTTAACTTGACATAACTTGACCTAACTCGACATAAATTAACAAATTAAACTTAAATCAACAAAACTAAATTTAAAACTGACAAGTAAAACTTAAAACTAATTCTAGATTCAAATAAAATTGAATCTAAATTTTTAAAGTCTAATTTTTATTGGACTCAACTCCAAACCTTTTAGACTCTAAATGACATCGATTCTAAAAATCTTATTTAGATTCAAGTGACAATTGAATCTAGAACTCTAAAATCCAAGCCTTTAGGCTCAAATGATATCGAGTCTAAAAATCTTATTTAAACTTAAGTGATAATCCAAAAATAAAAATCAACTCCAAAACCTTAGATTTAAATGACTAAGTTCAGATGAAAACTAAATTTAAAAGTCTAATTCTTAATTCTTATCAAACCCAAATTGATATAAATAAAAAATAAATCAACATTTCAACCAAAATTGGATATCCGACAACTCTGAAACATCAAATAAACTCCCAAAATTTAAGCCAAACCTTAGGATAGTCTAGGACGTCACCCGGGTTCACCTTAGGATTCTCAACATCCCCTAGCTTTCTCCCTTTGGATTACGAGAACAAATTGTTCCACCTATCCACCTATCCTGTTTGACTTTTCCCACATTACTTTGAAAAATCCTACCATTTAAAAGTCATGTAAATAATATTTCTTGATCTAAATCGAGAGTTTTCTTAAGTGATTTCGGCTATCTAAGATGTAATTAACTATAGATACTTGCCCTTATAAGAAACTTTAAGAACCCGGATAATATAAACCTTATTTAATTTTCCATGTTAGATAGGAGAACTTGTTGGTTAACATAAAAGGTTTCGCAGACCAAAATGGATGACATAGATTCTTTAATTTATTTAATTGAGCCTCACTAGTAAGCTATGTGTCTACTCCTCGGGATAGATACATAGCTTGTAGTGTAATGCTCGTTTATTTAAACTATTATTTGTGTGAGATCAGTTTGTTTTCATATTTTCAAATTAAATATTAATTTTCCAAAACTGTATCTATATTAAATTAAATATCTTTTAATGGCCGACAAGGATTAGTTAAGGATGTCAATCATGATATTAACCTATTTGAGCCATGGACCAAAAAAAGTCCCATTTTGGATACTTCATGTGTTGGTCCTAGCCAAAACCTAACCTAGGGCTAAGAGCTTGGGGGAGTACTCACATGAGTTTTTAAAAGAGTAGGGAACCAAGGTTGGGCTTGTTTGGTTTAAGATTTTGGCTTAAGAGTGAAAATGTGAGGTTCAAGTGTGTGTGTGTGTGTGCAAGCCTGACCTAGACCAGACCACCCAGGGTTAGTCCTAAGATTTGGGAATTCTATAGGGGATTCCTCTTAAGTTTCTTTATTCTTGATTCCATCCTACTAAGTGCTACAGGTTGGTAGCAAGCATATGAAACTCCAAATTAAACAAAGAAGCATTTTTAATTTCTAGAGGGGAGGGTTCCATCACTAGTCCTCTAATATAGTCACCAATAAATTCTATGGCTAGATCCTAGGCTCCTAAAGAAATACTAGACCTCAACAAAAGTGAGGTCAACACAAAATCAAATAAATTAATTCAATGAGTTCTTCCAGATTGGGGGAAATCTCGTTAGAAGCCTTAGGTTTCTTCGTCCGAGGGATTCCCGATCATCCAAATAGATGTATTAATTTAGTTGCAATTATCTTTGTTTTGTTTTGTTTTCAATTGATTTTCAAAGTTGTCTTATTTTGTTGTTGTTGTGAATTTTGTTTTGTTTTGGCTTTGGTTTAGCATGTGAGTTGGCATAAATTGAAGAAAATGAAAAATACTGGAACGTAAAGTGCAATAAAGAAAAGTACTGTAAATAAACTAAAAAAGAGTACCAATTGTATTCTCGCACTCCTGCTGAAATGTCAGTATTTGTAGTGTATATATAATCTCGCAAGGAATTAAAATACATTGCATGGAAGGAAAATAGAAAAAAATGAGTTAAAGTGCGCATCACTAGGTGTGCTCCTATTCATAGGATGATCTTCTTAAGCAAAGCATAATAAGTTTAGTTGTCCCCTAAGATATCCAAAAAACCACAAAAGTGTTCGGGGTATGACCCTAAACGACTTTTAAGACATTTTTGGAATGTCTCGAGTTCCTCCGAACTTATTATTGTCGGTGATGTAAAACTAGTTTCTTCTGATCGTCGCCAATTCCAGGGCGTCGTGTCAAAGGTCAAGGAGTCGCTAGTCTATTTATATTTCCTTGGTCTTTAATCTCCTTTTTGAAAAAGAGTGAAAGAAAAGGGACAAAATAGACAATCTTAGGAAAAGTTAATGTGAAATCTTTATAAGGAGAACTCTAAAATGTTCTTATCCTATTAGGAAAAATCACAAGTCTGGTAATCAAAGATTTTTAGGTATTTAACCTATTCTGAGTTCTTTTTACTTCTCTTATAGAAGCAAGCTTCTATAGTTAATTACATCCTAGAAAATTCTAGTTTTGACTAAGTAAACTCTTGATTAATGTTAAAAACTCTTTTTTCTGAATACATTTTAGGAAAGTGAACATATGAATGTTTTATTCCTAATGTTTATCTCATTTTGTCATGAGATATTATGTCAATTATTTATGTCATGATGTATCTTCTATAGATATTTTATTTCTTTGTTTATGTTTTTTATTTTGTCATGTCAAATTTCATATCAAAGTTTTTATTTTGTCATTGTTTTAATGTCATTTTGTTATTTCCTTTTTTAAGTTTGGTGACTATCCTAACAGTTTCAGTTTTGTTTTGTTGACGGCTATCATAATAGTTAAATTTATTTTGTTAACGGCTATCCTAATAGACCAGTTTTGTTGTTTTTTTTTTGTAAAGTCATCTTTGTTGTTTGTTTAGGTTTTGTGGCTAACATAAAAGTTCCAGTTTTGTCATTTTTATTGTTTTTTGTCTTTTTATTGTCAATTTTTATCATATTTTAATGTCGTCAATTGTCCTGCAAAATAGAGTGAGCACATCCTATAACATGCAAAGAAAATCTAAACGAAACTTGTCTTTATCCTGTAAAGGAAATATCGTCAGAAATAATGTCGTAAAAATATTTAGAATACCTAGTAAAAATGTAGATAGTCTGGAAGATAGTCTGGAAGATGGAAGGATTTATATCCATATCAAACGAAAAACCTCAGAATCCTAAGATGAGTTCGAGCATATATTGCTTGGGGCGCAAAATCCTAAAGAGATAAAGTGATGGTTTATGTTGCGCTAGGCAAACTACCTTGAAGTCTTATGGCTAGTTATTTATTTCTAAGAAGATTTGCTGTTGCAGACTGATTTGCTCTCTTGAAGATGTTCTTGCTGCCCACATGTTTGCTCTGAGCTCCTCATCATAGCAAGTTTAAGTTAAGAAGTGTCAACTAAAGGGTTAAGAGAAGTATGAATTTCTAGAGTTCAAGTTTTGTTGCGTGTCAAAGTTTAACTGTCTTAATTGAGGGAATTTAAATTGATTATAGTAACACCAGTTAGGATCCATGATTCCGTCATTCTGGCACCACTATTTTCTTCTGATTCACTTAGTATGGATGAATTTAACAAATTCAAATAAATGAATTCAGTACGTTCACTCAGACTGTGGGAAATCTAGTTAGCAGCCATAGGTTACCACCTTCGAGGTATTCCCGATCATCCAAAGAGACGTTTTAATTTAGTTATAATATTTGTTGTGTTGTTTTGTTTGTGATTAAATTCTGAGTTATCTTATATTTTTTCTATTGTTAATTGCTTTTGATTTTGGTTTTGTTTCTATCCTAAAAGTTTCATTTTTGAGATGCAAGTTTTATAAGCAGGAAAATGTAGTAAAGTAAATGCGGGAAAAGAAAGTATTGTAAACTATAAAAGCGTACCAGTCCTCTTCTAGCACTCCAACTGAAAGATTAGTCTTTTGCAACACATATATATATATATATATATATATATATATATATATATATATATATATATATATATATATATATATATATATATAATTTTACAGGGAATCTAAGGAAAACAGGAGATGCTGGTTAAAAATTGTACCCATCAAATCCTATGTGATAACTTGGTGGGTCCCTATTTGTTTATGAAAGAGAATGTTTTTCCTGAGCAAAGCATCATAAGTTCAATTTTTCCTCCAAGATGCTTAAATGACTATAAAGGAATTCGGGGTGTGACCCCAAACAACTTTTAAGAGTCTATTGAATCATCTCGAGTTCACTCAAAACTTATTATGTTGCTTAAGAATTCATCCTCACCATACCCTCATGTTCAATGAGCTTTGATGTTTTAATTATCCCAAGGAGTGTGGAAACCATCATTTTCCATTCATTTATAAATTTTATGGGTGAAGGCCCTTAGGGGCAAATCGGTTCATTAAAAAACTTAACCAATATTAGCTTAAAGTCAGGCTTGTAGTGTTTCAAAGTGTTTATCAATGATTATATTATCTTTCTAAACCTCATTAAGCAAATTCCTATTAAGCCTAGCTCACTACTAAGCCCTTAAGACTTAATGAGTAGATTTGCAAATTAAAAAAAAATTGTTAAGTAATGAGATCTTAATCCTTTTTGAAAAATTAAATTATCATTTCATCATTAATTAGGGGTTCCAAATTGGTGAATTATTATCTTCCAAAAATTAGACCCCTCACCTTAGAATCGTTTAATTTAATTAACGTCCAAATCAAACAAATTAAGAAAATTATAATTTTACCCTTATGGTGGGAAAGGTGAGATTGATTTCTACCTCTTAATCTCTCATAGTTCGATCTTATAAACATGTCTATTTATGATCATTAATTACCCATTTACCTCTTTATTAAACCTAAACATTAATTAAGGCTTAAATTCTTAAAATTACCACTTTTCACCTCATAATTTATTAAATTTAACTTAAATGACTTTGAAATTTTGTTACACCACTCATGGGTTAATTAAGACATCAGAGGAGAAAATGTGATTTATTCTGAATTTAATTTAATTTTTATAATTATTTTAATGCAAAAATAAAGATTTTCAATATTAATTCAATAACTTAGCTAAAGTAAAATATCTACCCTTAAGAAAATTCATGGAGGTTCACCTAGATCAGAGGACCACTGGACCAATTTCAATGATTTTTTTTATTTTTAAATTAATAACTACAATTATTTATTCATTTTGAGTACTAATTAAATATAAAATATTATTTAAGTGGAAAATTAAGTTTTATATTTTTCTTAAATCCCTTTGAGTCCAACGGACTCAGAGAAAGAAACTTCATATTTTTGTAATTTATATTTTAATTATTGGAATTCTTGTAGTGAAAAATTAAGGAGGAAAATTCATTTTAAGCCTTTAAAATACATTTTTTAAGCCTTTAAAAATTAATATGTTTACTTAGAAAATTAATAAAATTATTTTAATTGTTCCCAAGTGATCATGAAATTAAATGTGAATTTTGGTATATTTTTATATTTTTGTGATTTTTATGAATTTTTAATTATTTTAAATCATTTAAAATCCAAAATATAGCCTAAAAATGAAATATTTACTTTGACTTCATTTTTATTTTTCTTAAGTTCCTCTGGTCATGGAGAACTCCCAAAACTAAATTTATGATTTTTTTGACATGTACTTTAGTTACTATAATTATTTTAACATAAAAAATGTCATTTCACTTGAAAAATCCATTTTAGTTATCAAATTAATTCCAATTGACTTCAAATTTTTATGGGGAGTTCCCTTAACCCTAATTTATAGTGTGGAATGATTTTTTGTGCTAACATTTGGATTTTAATTATTTTAATTTTCTTTCATTTTAATGATTTTATGTACAATCAATTTTCTTTCATTTTTTTCAATTCCTCTTTTATCTTGATTTCTCTTTTGTATATTTTTTTTGTTTGTTATAATTTGGAATTGGCATGCGGTCCTACGTCTTTTTATCTGTAGCGCAATTGAAAATACATTCCAAAAATATAATTTTAACTTGCAAGAGAAGCATCTTTATTAAAACTAGAAATGTAGTACAGCTGATCATGTGTGCTGACAAGCACACAAACTATCTGTAGTACATCTGAAAATGATCTGAAAACACCATATACTGTGTGTCATTCATTCGGACATAG